>JAODAL010005688.1:0-140788 GCA_025379985.1 Phyllomedusa bahiana | reverse complement strand
AAGAAAAAAAGTGGCCAACTTTTTTTTTCCAGAATGTTTTTTAATCTTTTTATATAATGGCCTGGACTGATATATTGACTGAGAAGTGACCTCTGCATATTTGTTATTGTCATTTTAATCATCAAAGTTTAGTGCTCTGGCAGAACTTCAGATGTTTTTTCCAATGATCCGTCAGCAAGTTAACATTTTCAGACACTTACAGAACAGACGTGAAATCTATTCTACCGATGTCAGCATGAGTAAAACCATTTAACACAACTCTCTTCTTATTGTACACTCAATATATATGATGTATGTGACTGTATTAAACTGCTACAGTCACAAAAAGTAAAAAAAGGAGGGGGACATGACTGGAAAAAGTCAAGACAAACATCACCTTCCTCTTGCTGAATAGCCTGTAGATATCCTGTCTCGCCATATGGTGAATTACTGCGGTGAGTGTGATTCTATAAGAAATTACAGGATAACAAAACTAATTTTCAAAGAAACTGCAGGAGATAAAAGTCTGTCTCCTAGTACCCAGCAGCGCAAGTAGATTTACTTTATGTTGGCCACACACAGCAAAGTCCTACCAGCTGGTCAAAGCACCACAAAAGAGGATCAGAGTCTGATCTGACCACACATGAATGTGACCCAAGTAAAAAAATCTGTTCTTCGACCAAGTAGCTGGATCAATTCTTTTGTATTAAGGTCAATGTAATCTTGCTGGACTAGAAATAGACAGATTTGAATGACTTTAGAAACCTTCAGACTAGACTATTATCATTCACATCAGCCACGTAAGGCTGGTAAAAATTGCCAGATATGACTGGACATACTTATTTTTTGTGCACTGATTTTACAACTATTTAAACAAAGCGCCCGTGGCACTTTGTAATGTGCCTGAGATCAACAACTATATGAAGCTACACATGTATGACTTTTGAACGGCAAATCCAGTTGCATTACTGCTGGAACAGGTAAACCACTTTAAAAGTAGTTTACCTGAGCCAGAAGTATAGCTTTGTAGATAGAAAGCGCAAAATCTATGACCTGCAGCAGAACAGGTTAATAGATTTAGGAGCACTCTACACTGCTAATGCGCGCAAAAAAAATGACACCTGGGTACCAAAAATCATACATATTGCTGTAAAACTATATGTCCAAAATAATAAGTTTGAAATAAACAAACAAGGGGTTTTTAGAACTCTGATTACCGTCTGTCTCTCTCTTCTCTCTCTCTCTCTCTCCTTATAAAATATATAAATATAATAATAATATAATTAAATAAAACCCAGACATCTACAACATTTTATGGGAAGACAAAATTTTGCATGTTTTTCTCCTTTCTCATAACCATTTTAGGTTATATTTGAAAATGCCAAAAAAATGAAGAAAATAATTTTTTAAAGGGCTTTTTTATTTTCTTCTGCAAAACAAAGTTAACATACACAGGATTACGTATTTTTAAAATTTTTTTGGGGACACCCCAAAAAGAAGCCCAGTCCTTGGGAAGTTTCGATTATTGGCAACATCCATTTAAAATTAGAGACTATCGGTGGATTTATTTTTTTCCACCAAAAAACACACTGTTCTGGTGAACATCATGGGAAAAGCCCAATGAAATCCCCCAAAAAATCAGGAAGAAAATTGTGTATTTCACAGCCCTAAATCATCCCTTGTTGCAATTTCCAGAACCTGAAGGTTCCAGTTCTCTGTAAAAACAATTATACGCAAGTACAAGCAAATGGGAATGCCCCAGCCATCAACCGCTCAGAAGGAGACAGGTTCTTGTCCAGAGATGCGTTTTTTTGGGTCAAACGTGGATATAAACCCCAAAATAAAAGAAGAAGCCCTTTTGGGAAGATGCTATGGAACGGTTAACCCGGGTAAGTACTGACAACATTGGATGAAAGGCCACCGCCAGGAAAAAGCCATTACCCGAAAGAAACAAATAAAACCCAGATTAATTTTGCATATGTACAGGACCAAAACCTCTTTGGAGACATGACTGTCTCTGAAAAAACTAAAATTGAACTTTTTTTGGCCAAAAAAAAAACATCATTACTTTGCAGGGAAAAGGGAAAAGTTTTTGAAAGCCTTAAAACACCATCCCAACGTGAAACACAGAGGGTGGCAGCATCATGTTGTGGGGTTGTTTCTGCAGGAGGAACTTTTTTCCCACTTCACAAAATAGAGTTCATCATGAGAAAAAAAACAATACGAAGCAACATCTCAAAAATCACCCAGAAAGTAGAGCTGGGCTAAAAGGGGTCCCAAGTGGACAATACCTGAAGCAAACTGCCAAACAGGTTGCAAAGTTGGCTTAAAGATGCCAAGTCAATGTTTGGATGGCAATCACAAAGCCCGACTAATCTTATTGAAAATTTATCGGCAAAGCTGAAAAGGCAGGTAAGCGGGGCAACCCACCACAGGGCTCATTTTACACCATTCTGTCAGGGGGAATGGCCAAAATTCCTACCAACTTTTGTAGAACTGTGAAAAGAATCCAAAATTTTTGACCCAAGTCATACATTTAAAGGGGCAATGCTACCAAATACTGAGAAATGTATGAAACTTTTGTTTTTGAAAAAAGAAAAAAAATTCTTAAATTCTGTCTCTATCTCATTATTCTGGCATTTGGCAAATATAAATAATATTGGTTCCTAATTGACCTAAAATGGGTAAGATTCTTTCTGATTTCTTATCACCTCCTCACATAACCGTCTCCAAGACTTCTCTCGGTTTTCCCCCACTTGGAACTCACTCCCCAACACCTCAGACTCTCCCCCTCCTCCCCGGGCTTCAAACGAAAACCTAAAAACCTACCCTTCGGGTTTGCCAAAAACCAACATTAACCGTGCGCACCCTCCGCCCCACAAACATTCTGCCCCTCACCTCCTGTTCTTCACCCCCTTTCCTTTGATTGTAAGCCCTCGCGGGCAGGGACCCCCTTTCCCCCTGTACCAGTTGTTACACTTATTTCACTTTTTAATTGTTTGACCCAAAGTTATTTTTTTACCCCTGAAATTACAGCCCCTGGGGAAACAAAGGGCGCTCCAAAAATAAACATAAAAAATAATAATTTCTTGCGTGGTGAGAAAAACCTACATATGTGTCTTTTTAAATAGTGTATGTAATGGAAATGGACTATATTGACGCCTGTAAAAATAGTAGGGCTAAAGACTGCATGGATATCCCATCTACTTCAGAATGAGAAAAGACCAACCTATACAAGTTAATCCATCCTCATCTCCAAAGATCTTAAAATATACCTCCAGTTATCAGCATGTCCAAAGATCCAAATTTTATTTTAAACAATTACATATAGTATATAAAGATGCATTGTTTTAGCTTTCAGGAAGCCTTGAAAAAGCTTCCTAAAAGTTGAAACGTCTTTGCATCTTTCTATATTATGTATAATTAAAGTTTGGCTCTAAGGCTATAGTAACATCTGAGGACTACATCCCTTTGGGCGGTTTGTTTTCACTAAATCTATGCAAAATTCATATTTGGGTTGATTATGCAACTGGTAAGGACACACCCTGTTGCCCAGGGGAATGGAAATACCCAGTTGTTAATTTATTCATATACTTTTTTGGGAAAAATCGCAAAAAGGGCCAAAGAAAGGGGCGTGAAAATTTAAGGGGCTTCATATAGGGTTATTAGACAAAAAAATTAGACTCACGATACTGAGAATGAACAGACTAAATGCACAAATGAATCTGTTACCCTATTATCAGATGGATATTGCCTCTTTTCAAAGTACAAATGATTAAACTACTACAACAAAGACAATGTGGCAACAGGACGTGATTTTAATAAACAAAAGAGAAGAAATCACTCAAACCAAAAGACCTCCTTCTAGAGGATTTCATTATCCAAATCACCCTTATGTAAACTGATTGAATGCATTCAACATCTTGAAGTTTAAAGCTCCAGGGATTTCCCTTATGGCTTTGTCAAACATGTTTCACAACAGATGTATCTTCATTCCTAAGTACATTCACTACATGTTTTTAAGTAGCCCAATCAAATTTTCAAGTGCTTTTCCTACAAAAATTTTTTGGACAAAGGGCAGGAAATGAGGTAAACAGTTCCTTGAGATGTTCACTTTAAGAATTCACAAAGCTAATTGATAATACCTGTGACTGCACTTTGGAAAACCTTACAAGTATTTTTCCAAATCTCTACAAGTTCACAACCACATTGGATGTGGCATTACTGTCGTCAAATGGCTATGGATTAAATGGTCTTAAAGGGAACTAATCACATTGAATATCTAGCTCTATATATATAGGCATTGTGTTAAAGAGTAGAAAGAGCAGAGCAGATTGAAATGCAGTTTTATGGGAAAAGATTCCGTCTTGAAACAGCCTTTTGGTCAAAAACCCCAACAGATTTAGTATCTGTTTAGTATCTAAAACTTCATCCTCTGCTTGGGACTCATAACGGGATGGTCGGCAGGAAGAAAATAGGCATATCTTCTATTTATAATCTATTAATCCAATTATTTTGTTTTGTTAGAAAATTCAAGAGGGAAGAATAGTTCCGCCGAGGTCTTAAAAATTGTTTTCTGAGGATGTCTTTAGTAAGTTAAAATACAGTGGGGAAAAAACTATTAAGTCAACCACCAATTCCGCAAGTTCTCCCACTTTAAAAGATGAGAGAGGTCTGTAATTGATATCATAGGGAGACCTCAACTATGAGAGACAAAATGAGAAATCAAATCCCGAAAATCACATTGTTTGGTTTGGAAAGAATTTATTTGCAAATTATGGTGGAAAATAAGTATTTGGTCAATAACAAAAGTTCATCTCAATACTTTGTTATATATCCTTTGTTGGCAATGACAGAGGTCAAACATTTTCTGTAAGTCTTCACAAAAGTTGTCACCCCCACTGTTGCTGGTATGTTGGCTCATTCCTCCATGCAGATCTCCTCTAGAGCAGTGATGTTTGGGGCTGTTGCTGGGCAACACAGACTTTCAACTCCCTCCAAAAGTTTTTTTATGGGGTTGAGATCTGACTGGCTAGGCCACTCAAGGACCTTGAAATGCTTCTTATGAAGCCACTCCCTCATTGCCCTGGTGGTGTGCTTGGGATCATTGTCATGCTGAAAGACCTAGCCACATTTAATCTCCATTGCCCTTGCTGATGGAAGGAGGTTTGCACTCAACATCTTACGATACATGGCCCCATTCATTCTTTCATGTACACGGATCAATCGTCCTGGTCCCTTTGCAGAGATGCAAATCGGCATTCTCTCTCATCCAAACACGACAATATATAACAAAGTATTGAGATGAACTTTTGTTAATGACCAAATACTTATTTTCCATCATAATTTGCAAATAAATTATTTCCAAATCAGACAATGTGATTTTCTGGATTAGTTCACATGGCCCCATTCATTCTTTCATGTACACGGATCAGTCGTCCTAGTCCCTTTGCAGAGAAACAGCCCCAAAGCATGATGTTGCCACCCCCATGCGTCACAGTATGGTGTTTTTTGGATGCAACTCAGCATTCTCTCACCTCCAAACACGACGAGTTGTGTTTCTACCATACAGTTCTACTTTGGTTTCATCTGACCATGGGTGAGATCTTGTGTGGAGCCCCAGATCGAGGGAGATTATCAGTGGCCTTGTATGTCTTCCATTTTCTAATTATTGCTCCCACAGTTGATTTCTTCACGCCAAACTGCTTGTCTATTGCAGATTAAGTCTTCCCAGTCTGGTGCAGGGCTACAATTTTTGTTTCTGGTGTCCTTCGACAGCTCTTTGGTCTTCACCATAATGGAGTTTGGGGTGTGACTGTGAGTGTGGCTGTTTGAGGTTGTGAATATGTGCCTTTTATATGTGCCTTTTATATTGATAACAAGTTCAAACAGGTGCCATTAATACAGGTAATGAGTGGAGGACAGAGGAGCCTCTTAAAGAAGAAGTTATAGGTCTGTGAGAGCCAGAAATCATGACCAAATACCTATTTTCCACCATAATTTGCAAATAAATTCTTTCCATATCAGACAATGTGATTGCACAATTGGTGGCTGACTAAATACTTTTTCCCCACTGTATATGGTAGCTGCTTCAACTCAACACTTTGTTAATTGAAGTAAGTGTTTAAAATAAAAATTAAAATTAAGTGGATAATGTTCTCTGCTTTGTGTTGAAGACTTCTAGGTCTAAGAAGGTAACTAAGTGACCATCAGCTACCGATTTAATCCTAAATTACTCCTATATAAGTTATATTTAAATTTTAAAATAGAGAACAATATTAAATTAAGTTAATTAAGATCTTGTTAATGTATGTTCCACAGATAAACCAGCATTGACCACTTGTGTAACCCTCAGAGAAGACAACAATGGCTTCCCAGAGTGGTATCCCTTAGCTGTTGCAAGAATTTGCAAACCAAGAGGAAATAGTTATGTTGTCGAATGGATTCCATAAAAGTTAATTTGAGTTCATCGTGTGCTTTGAAATGAGTCTTGGCACTCGCCTCCCTGGGGATTACAGCTATAACCAACATTTACATCTAGGCTAACTAACAAGGTGTCAGGTGGCACAAATATGCCCCTTGCCTTCTCATCATGTCCATGGTGTCACACTACAGGGGGACATCTGTTGCCTTTACCCATGCTTTTAGTAAAGGCAACATTTATTGTCAAAATGTCAACCTCCGTTCACTTGCCACATGACCCTATCTGTACCATCTATGAATTAATTTTTTTGTTACTCCTTCCAGTAGATCATTTGAATATAACTCTCAGACAAAAGGTTGACCGAAGTTTTCAAAGAATACATGCGTTTGATTTTTACATTTGACAATAGTATGTCGTTATATGTCCAGATGTTATGGACATATGCTATTGGAAGTGCCATGCTTATCATTCAGCTGTTTAGATGCTTCACATCTTTATAAGTGTCCTGTTATAAATCTTCAGCTTCAAGAGGCTCTCTCAACTTTCAATTTTTTAGATATTCAACTATACTTTAGAGGGCACTCAGTAGTATGGGTAACGGTCAGTGGTAGTGGATCCGCTGGACCACCGCAAGCGATGGTGTAAGCCACGCCAGGGAGCGGAGTCTAAGTAGGTCCGGTTTTCACCAGAGCCCGCCGCAAAGCGGGATGGACTTGCTGCGGCGGATTGCTACCAGGTCGCTACCCCTGACGTGGCTTGCTTGCGGTGGCTGCCGAGGTGTGGCGTGGTACAGAATTGTTAGGCAGGCTCGTAGTCGGGAACAGGCAGAAGGTCAGGACAGGCGGCAATGGTTCATAGTCGGGGACAGGCACAAGGTCAGGACAGGCGGCTAAGGTTCGTGGTCGAGGGACGGCGGCAGTAGGTACGGTACACAGGATAATGCTAGACACAGTATGGAACGCTTCCTCTTTAGGCACAAGGCACTATCGATTCGGCAAGGCTACTAGGAAAGGGCAGGGCTTAAATAGGATCAGCGCCCGATGAGACCAATCATTGGCGCGCAGTCCCTTTAAATTTGGCCGCAGTACCGCGCGCGCTCTAGGAACCGGAACAGGAGCGTGACGAGGTAAGTGCTGACGGAGAACTGCCAGCTGCGGGGACGGAGCTGCGGCATCGCTTGCAGCTGCAGCTGGGGTGCGGGTGTGCCCGCGGCCCAGCACGGTGGCCGCGATGACACCTGTAACAATATGATTCTGATTCATCTTTGTGTTGTTCTAAAGTTTTCATCTAGAAACACTAGAAACATTGTGGAGACATGAAAGGAAACCAGATAATTTTACATCACATCCATCTTTTGTTTACTATAAGGGAAAATCTTTTGTCTTTGATTGTTCTTTGGTCTCTGTGGTCAAGCTCTTCTTTTAATTTCTCAATGATTCCACATAATTTGGCACAACTTCAATGTGTTACATAATAATATTTTGTTTTCTCTTTTTCTCTATGAAATACATAAAGTTAGCAATTTTAAAGCCCTTTCATTTTTAGTAGCGCTAGAGTACTGGAGAGCCTTTTTTAATAGGCAAATGTGCTTTTCTCCACTGGAGAAAAGCAAACATTACACAGAGCTTATTCACATTAGTGAACACATTAATTTCAAAAGATACTGGTGTCAAGATGATGAAATCAGGAGTGGAAAATCTCTTTGTTCCACTCCTTATCCAATTAAATACCTCCTCCGAATTATATTATTATTATTGCTGCCGGCAGCCAGAGCTCGAGAAACATGACCGACACCTTCCGTTTCGGACATGAAATCTGAAGTTTAATCACAGTAAATTACATTCCAATAGAACTTTTTAATCACATGACTATTTTATCACTACATGATTGGTTAATTGGTGGTTGCTAAGAGACAAGTTATAATTTGCTTGTACGTATGAAGCATTAGCTGATATGACACATTCCCAAACGCTCTCCTCTGTATTATCTGGGGGGAGGAGGAAGTCCTTGACTTTCTTGCTTCTAGTAGACAATGCATCTGTCTCAAGGAAAGCTGTGTTGAAGATATCTGAAATAACGGCAGACAGAAAGCAATTAACTTAATACTAACTCAATGTTAAAGATATGATGATGATAGAACTGATTTAATGTTTTTTTTTCCTTCTTTCTTTAAATCATCAACTTGACACTGGCATGTCTTAGATCCTAAACTAGAAAATGCCTTTAATAATATCCCTTATCTAAAGCATCAACATGTTCTACAATAATTGATGATGCAGTGCATCTACTCTAAAGGTGTGTTCATTTGAGGCAGATGTAAAGGAAATAATGTGGGGCTGTCTGCTATTATTTGCACTCACATCAAGTTTTTTTCTTTTATAAGAGAGGTTACTGATAGACACAGCCGAATAAAAGAGTCCGCTCTATACTCCATTCCCTACATGATGACATGAGAAATGTACATCAAATATCAGGGTTGAGTTACAGGTATTTTTCTGAAAGAAGGAATAAAGAGGTGTCTGTTTAGCCTTTGGGCTTATGCAAATGGTTATATTATAACTTCAATAACTGATGTGTTGTATGGAACCATAAAAGTGTCTGAGGAAGAATATCTCTACATTCAGATACCCAAAGAAGCCTACACAGCAGCATGTGGACTTTGCAAATCTGTACTTCTGTACTATCACCAGGGGCGTAACTACCGGGGTAGCAGATGAAGCAACTGCCACGGGGCCCGGTGGCTTAGGGGGCCAACGTCCTGAGGCAGCTGCTATCACGTCTGCTACCCTGGTAATGCCGCTCCTGGGCCCGCCGGCAGTGAACATAACAGTTCACGGCGGTGGGTGCGGAGCTGCGGGGCCCGGCCGCTTTGTGATGCCAGGGGTGGCCCGCCGCCGCCAGCCTCCGCCGCCAGCCTCCGCCCCCTTGCTTCACAGAGGCTATCTGTTAATTGTATGCACGTCCGTGCAACGCGCATACAATTAAGATGAACGGAGGGGTAGGGAGAGCTGTGCCGCCTACCGAGCTTCCTGTCCTCGGTCCCACGCCTAAAGCAGCAGGCTTGGGGCCGGGAGGACATGTAGACGCCGGGGGAGCACGGCCAGGTAAGTAATTAGCTACATGGGGGCCCTAAAGACAACGGATGGGTGAGGGGCTATGCCTACCGGAGGCCCTAATGCGTGGGGGGGAGAACTATGCCTACAGGGGACCCTAATTCTTGGGGGGGAGAACTATGCCTACAGGGGCCCTAATGCTTGGGTGGGGAGAACTATGCCTACAGGGGGCCCTAATGCTTGGGGGGAAGAACTATGCCTACACGGGGCCCTAATGCTTGGGGGGGGGGTGAGAACTATGCCTACAGGGGAACCTAATGCTTGGGGGAGAACTATGCCTACAGGGGGCCCTAATGCTTTGGGGAAGAACTATTCCTACAGGGGCTCTAATGCTTGGGGAGAAACTATGCCTACAGGGGGGCCCCAATGCTTGGGGGGAGAACTATGCCTAAGGGGGCCCTAATGCTTGGGGGGGGACTATGCCTTCAGGGGGGGCCGCTAATGCTTGGGTGGGGGAGAACTATGCCTACAGCGGGGCCATAATGCTTGGGGGGGAGACACTATGCCTACAGGGGGCCTAATGCTAGGGGGGGGGTTGAGAACTATGCCTACCAGGGAGAACCTATGCTTGGGGGGGAGCACTATGCCTACAGGGGGCCTAATTGCTTGGGGGGGACTATGCCTACATGGGGCCCTAATGCATGGGCGGGGGAACAGCCTCAGGGGTTCTAATACTGGGGGGGTTGTACTATGCCCTAGGGGGCCCTATTGACGGGGGGGGGATATTCTGCCTACAGGGAGGCTCTAATCTACAGGGGGGAACTATTCTACTACAGGGGGGCCCTAATCTACAGGGGGGGACTATCCTGCCATACGGGGGGGCCTAATCTACAGGGGGGGACTATTCTGCCTACAAGGGGCCCTAATCTACAGGGGGGAAACTATTCTGCTACAAGGGGGCTTATTTACAGGGGGGGACTATTCTGCCTACAAGGGGCTCTAATCTACAGGGGGGACTATTCTGCCTACAAGGGGGCCCTAATATACAGGGGGGGGGACTATTCTGAATACAATGGGGGCTAATCTACAGGGGGGACTATTCTACCTACGTATAGGGTGGCCTAAGCTACCGACTGGGAACCTAGCTACGCCCGGGGGGCCGAAGCTGCCTAGTTCCCCAGACTACCTAGCTACTGCCGGTGGGTCTCCAAGCTACCTAGCTACGCCAGGGCCCCGTTGTACCTACATGGCCGACTGGGAGACCCATAATTTACCAGGGGTAATTACCTTACCCATGTGAGACCATTTGGAGGGGGAGTTTGTACATGGGGGGAGGGGGCACTCAGTTGGGAAAAATGATAAAAAAAAAAAGTGAGTCTCAGGTGTTTGTGTTGAAATTCTACAGGACGAGTGATGGGGAGGAGTAAGTTATCATGAGAGGGTCTGGACGAAATAGAGAAGAAAAGGAAAGAGAAATGGACTCAACAGCAAGATATCACCTGGTGAGGCCTAAATGTAAGTAAACTATTGCTAAGCATGTGTACCGGTATCTACCACTATAGGGTCAGCGTATTGTGGTTATATACGTCTGCAGAGCCTGTGTACACTGGATATACCACTTATGGTCACTGTTTGGCGGTTCTATTGGTCTTTGTGTACTGATCTGTAATAGTGTAGGGGGTATTATTCAGTCACTTTGTGGTCATGTTCTGGCAGTATAATAGGGTATATGTAGTTGTGTTATTGGTAATGGTCTAGATATAGTGGGATTTGTTTGGTAGCAGTAATGAGGTGAGGTATTTACCCTTGAATTATCTAACAGCGTGTCCTGGTAATTGTTCGTGGGCAGGGGAGGTGGTAAGAAGGGGAGGGGTAGCGGGACCAAAAAATCAAATCCAAAGTTTGCTTTGGGGCCCTGACTTCTCTAGTTACACCCCGGACTACCACTATACAGACTCATATGACCATGGCTTGTGTATGGACCAGGGGCGTTGCTAGGGTCCTAAAACATCCGGGGCTCGGGCCCTTTGTGTTTTTCCCGCCTCATTGTGAATGCGGAGTTTTTCTACAGAGAAAAACCTTCTGTTCCTGTCACTTATTTTCTGCACTCCCAAACAGATCCGTCATCTCCTCAGCAGTCTCTGTCACCCACCCCATAAGTAAAATCACCAATGACAAATTTTCTTTTTTTTTTTTTTTTTTCAGAACCTTCTACCTTCATATGACAATACCTAAACAGTCACCAATAATCCACAGATACAGGGAGAAATCTACCAGACAAGTGATTGTGTCTAAAAACACTCCTTAGCAAAACTAAGACCCAAAAACTATTACTACTTAAGGCTCAAATATCTGCAGACCCTGATCCGAACGCGACCCCCACATGTGACTACAGCTGTACACAGGCTCTGATTACATATACCACGCATACTAGGGGCCTTTAGTGGGTAGATACTAGTTGTATGTAGACTCTGCTCGACATATAAGTGATTAATGCTGTTACAGTAGTACTCCCGGAGACGTCTTTCTGATCAGCGTCGTTCACTTTCCCTTTTCTTCTCCATCCGGTTACACCTTCATGCTGATTGCTCCCGGCCAATACTCGTCCCTGAGGATTTGGACACAAAATCTTAGAATCCTCACATTTTACAGCATCAACTCCTTAATTTTAGGTTTATAGCTGTCCCCTCGTTAGGTACTATAGGGGCACTGAAGCAGTTTTGGGGCCACAGGCAGGTATATGGGGCAACAGGCAGGTATATGGGGGGGGCCACAGGCAGTTTATGGGGGACTCAGGCAGAATATAGGGCACTGAGGCAGTATAATAGGAGCAGCTCAGAGGCAGGTTATATAAGAGCATGAGGCAGGTATATAGGGGGCACTGAGGCAGTATATAGGGGCCCAGGCCGGGTATAGGGGGCACAGGGCA
Organism: Phyllomedusa bahiana; assembly: GCA_025379985.1. Lineage (NCBI taxonomy): Eukaryota > Metazoa > Chordata > Amphibia > Anura > Hylidae > Phyllomedusa > Phyllomedusa bahiana. The sequence continues at coordinate 128,403 of JAODAL010005688.1, read as the reverse complement.
AGTATAGGGGGGCACAGCGTATTTGGGCCACAGGCAAGGTAGTTTTAGGGTCATTGAGGCAGTATATGGGGCCACAGGCAGTTTATGGGGCACTGAGGCGTATTATAGGGGCACAGGCAGGTTTATGGGGCCAAAGGCTGTATATTGGGGCACAGGCAGTATATGGGGCCACAGGCAGGTTATATAGGGTCATGGAGGCTTTTATGGGGGCACTGATGGCAGTATATTAAGGGGTGCCACAAGCAAGGTATATAAGGGCACTGAGGCGTATATGGGGGCCAATGAGGCAGATATGGGGGCCACAGGCAGGTATATTGGGGGCCACAGGCAGGTATATGGGGGCTCAGGCAGTATATGGGGGACAGGTGCGTACTATCAGGGGGCAACAGGCAGGTATATAGGGGCTCATGCATCATATGGTGGCCACAGGGGGATTTTGGGGGCACAGGCAGTTAGGGGGCCACAGGCAGGCATACAAGGGCACAGGCAGCCTATGGGGGCCACAGGCAGGCATTATAGGGGCACAGGCAGTATATAGGGGGCACAGACAGGTATATGGGGGCACAGGCAGTGTATGGGGCCACAGGCAGTATATGGGAGGCCACAGGCAGGGCCTTATAAGGGCACAGGCAGGGATGGGGGGCCACAGGCAGGCATTATAGGGGGGCACAGGGCAGGGATATGGGGGCCAAAGGCCGGCATTTTAGGGACAACAGGGCAGTATATAGGGGCACTGAGGCATGTAAATGCATAAAAATAACTAATTAATACTCACCTTAACTCCCCCGGCGTGCGCGCTCCCGTCCTCTTCAGCCCGCACTCCTCCGGCAGCTTTCGGGCGCACGGCCTATGCGCGCTGTGCGCCCGAGGACAGGCGAGTCGCGATGAACGTGATTGTCATGCGACGCTGCCGGTGAGGCGCACGGGGCCGCGGGGGGTCTTCAGCGCTGTGAGGACCGGCAGCCTCGCGGTGTCGTGACTGCGGGTCCGACACTGTCTGCGGGGCAGGGAGGCTCGCAAGAAGAAGCCTCAGCTGTGTGTGCGGTCCAGCGGGAAGCACATGCAGATGAAGAGCCAGTCGGTGATCCAGGCCCAGCGGGGCAGAGGACCTGGTAGGACTAGGGGCCCGTGCCCCGAAATATAAAAAACGCCTTGCGAGCCCCTGGTATGGTCCTTATTTATACAAACATAGCGAAGGATCCTGCCCATTAGAGCCTATAGTCTAACAGCATCTGCCCTAAATTTGAAAGGCTGATGATTACTCCGCAGATTCTGTATCAGTAGATTACCATCCACAAAGTAATAAGATGCATGTTTGTTCAACTTATCAGGTTAAATAACGTCTCTACATGGCTCTGATTAATCAGATGAGCAGCATCCTTCCAGGTTAACAGACCATCTGCTTTATTAATGCCTTGTGTTTCTCATGTACTCTGGATTTTGGGCGGATTTTATCATGGAAGCAATAGTTCAAAAGAGGATAAATCAGTCAGCATAAAAGGCTTTAAAAACATGTGTTCAGGTAATGAGGACATAAATTATGGTTTCAAGACAAACAGATGAAGTGACTGAACTCTGCATCACAAGTCGTCTTCTGTCCACAAGAGAAATGTAAATTTAAATCTTGTACCATGCCCAGTATCAGGAAGCTCATTTGTACATTGTTATTTTAGTATATACAAAGTAACGAAAAAAAATCCACTTCAAAATCACAAAATGATAAAACGTCTCATTCAAAGCTTTATTGAGAAAACATCAGATGTGCAAGAAATATATTTAGTATGTGATGTATAAAGGGTTATAGGAACAATGCTCTCAGATACTAGTACATCTCAAAAATGTAGAATATCATTGAAAATTAAAGGGGTACTCCGGGACTATCTTTTTATTTGTTATAGGCCTCACAAATGTATTATATTAAGTCTTGGAATTCATACTGTAATGAGTCTATACAATATATGGGTTTCTTTATTTGACTTAAATTATTGATATCAATTATCTTTTCAGTTATATTCTAATTTTTTGAGATGCACTAGCAGTATATAAAGCTTTAATGTACATCAGTAGACACCTCCTCTAGAGGCATCTACAACAGCAGTGTAATATATCATGGACAAAGAAGTCTCCCTTGGAGCAGAACAATAACCAGTAAACATTGTCGGTGACAGAGACAGCCCAGGAGGCAGATGGTTATGTAAGAAGATGACGTGAGGTAGGAGATCCAGAGATGAGGGAAAGCGAGATATATCACAACAGAAGTATTACTGTTAGGATGCATAGGCGGGAGAGCCCCAAATGATTAATTTGATCCAAAGTTAGAGAATAGTTAAAAGGGTTGTTTCATCCACTTGGTGGAATATCACTAGAATATGCCAACAATGTCCAACCACTGTGATCCTGTAAATCACTAGAAGGAAGTGTCACCAGTGCTTGGTAAGCAACGTGCTAATTTTTTCTAGTGCATTGACACTCACATAGTATAAAGTCACCAAACTAACTTGAGCCTTTGTTATAGAATAGTTGAAACGGTTCTTTCATTACAATTGCTGGTATAACGAGAATAACCATTGAAGGTCTGACCACTGTGATCCCCACCGATCACTAGAAGGAAGTGTCAGTGGTGTGAGTTAGGCAATGTGCTATTTTGTTTCTAGTTGGGCCAGATTATTATTTGAGCGGCTGCACAGATGGCCATGGATTATAACCATTTCCGTGATTGCGAGGTTTCGTTTATTTCTATCATCTCATAAAAATGCAATCCCAAGTATCATGCACAAAAAAAAACATTTCTCTATCTGGCTTGAGAAGATGTCCAAGGTCATTACTAATGCCACTGAACACAAAACTATGGGATCAACTTTGTTATCAGTTTCCCATTTCCCTTTCCTTCTTATACTATGCTGGAGGGAAGAGTGACTAGAAGGTCGGCAACATGTGAACCAAATGAGGATAACAAACACTATACCTATAATAACACATAATAATAATAATCTTTATGTAGCTCCAACATAGTCCACAGCACTTTAGAATTTAGAAGGTATAAATACAGACAAAACCAAACATTACACAGTATAAAACTACTTACAAATCAGACACGAGGTGTGAGGGACCGGTTCACAAGAGCTTACACTCTATTAGGGTCTATGGGTGAGACAAAGGCTGAGAAGTGCTTGGTTTACAATGGTCCAGCCGTGTTTCATAAATATGGTGTAGTTTACATAAAAAGTGGATGAACCTGCCTCCCAGACCCTACATCTATATACAGGTGAGTACCTGTGAGTGCACAAGTGTAGGCAGTGACAAAAGTGTGTGTGACAGAAAGTGGGGGATACCTGTAGGAAAATTCCCAACCAAACTGAACCATCTCCATATGCATTGCTGGTATAAACTGGCTTTGTCATTAATAAGGTCATAAACATATAACATGACCAAAACAGCTAATCAGGCTGCAGCAGCTATTTTGCTATAGAGCAGGGAAAAATTGAATGGTGACTATTCACATGCAGCTATTTTGGTGTTTTGTAAATCATTAAAAAATACCTTTAACCCCTTAAAGATGAAGCCAGTTTAGGCCTTTCTGTCACAGCCACATTTTTGTAATCTGATATGTGCCTCTTTATGTGTGAATAACTTTTAAATGCTTTTACCTATCCATATGATTTTGAGATTGTTTCCTAGCAACACTTTGTGCTCCAGGTCAGTGGTCAATATGTTCTGTGTCTGTGAAAAACATTGTCTGTGAATTTTATCGAAGACAGTCATATCACACAAAATAGTGAAAAATTAACAATAACCACATGTGTTCTTTGTATTTGCATAATTTCTTAAACATTTTTTTTAGGACGGTAGGTTTTTAAATTTAGCAGCAATTTTTCAAGTTATCATGAAATGTTTTTAGAGACAGTTGAATTCTGATGGAGCTTTCATGAATTTACAGGAATTAAAGTAATGGTGACATTTAAAAATTTCCTTTTTTTTGTTTGCAGAATTTCAATTTTAATTTTAACTGGAACTGGATAGTAAATGTTTATAGAAGAATGCAACTCAATATTTACCCCCTGATTCCCCTAATTTTGGAACTTTCCAGTAAAGGGAATAATTTTAAGAGTGTGAGTATTTTGCCCCCCGGGGTTTTTTTTCAAAATTTTTAAAAGCATTTGTCTATGAAAAAAAAGAACATATTTTTTCCCAATAATATGACATTTTAGCTCAAAATTTTTCATTTTAAAAAGAAATGCCAGATAAAATGCATCACAAATTATCTTATGCCATTTCATGGTATTACTCCACAGGTGGGTGTAAATTGCTGTTTGAGTGCATCACAGGGTTAAATGGGAAAAGGCACTATTTGGCTTTTGGAGCGCAAATTTTGCTGCAATGGGTGCCATGTTACATTTGCAAACCTCCCTTAGAAAATTTAAAAGTGAACCCTTTTCAAAAGTGAACCCCTTTTGGAAACAACACCCCTCAGGAAGTTCAATTACAGTTGTAGTGTGAATTTTAACCTCACGGGCTTCAATATGGTACAATTCCAAATAAACCAAATTTCTATAGCTTTTTTTATATCTCCATATTATGAGAACCAAATTTTTTTGTTTTTTGGAGTTTGGGTACAGGCCATTTTTTGTGGGATTAGTTCTCGTTTTCACTGGTACCATTATGGAGTACATTTGACTTCTTAAACACTTTTTAATCTGTTTTGTAAGAGGGTGTGTGACAAAATACCATAATTCTGTTAGTGCATGTCCCCACTGCACGGGTTTTGGCCGTTTTTTTTTTGGTGATTTGCGGTTTTTTCAGCCCCCTGAAAAACCGCCGAAAACCGCAGAACGGGGCTCTAGGAAAAAAACCCCTGAGCAGTCCCACGCACGGGGTTTTTTTCCCTGGGGGTTTTGCCCCGGCGGTCGCCCCCAACCATTGTGATTGCCCCCTTTTCCGTGGTTTTGTGCATTGTGATCTCATATGTGCTCTCAATTGAAAGGGGGGGCTTTTCTTCGTATCATGGCCGTTTTTTAAAAAGTGCAAAAAACCCGGGCGCCCTAACCGACTGGTTTTGGCCTTTTTCGTGTAAAAGGCCCCTTATTGTTTTTTTTTTTTTTATTTTTTTTAGCTCTCACCCCTACGTTAAATAACATGTTAATTTCTCTGTGTCAGTAAAAATTTTTATTTGGAGATCTTAATTGTTTTATTTTTATTTTATAGTGATATCTAAGGCTTTTTCAGCAAGTTAATGTTTTCATTATTAGCATTTTGGGTTTCTTAGAAATAGTTACTCTTTATTCTATTTTTGTGCAGCAGGATGAACAAAAAATGCAATTCTGGCAATGTTTTTATTTATTCTTTTACAGCGTTCATCAAGCAAGTTAAATAAGATGATAGTTTCGTAGCATTACCTATATGGCAATACCAATTGTGTACTTTTATATGTTTTGATTAACAGGCACTTATTATGGGAAAAGTTATAAATATGTTATTTATTTTTTTACATTTTTATTTATTTTGTACTTATCCCACTATGGGACTGGACTGAGCAATCACTATAATCAATTGCAATACATTATTGTACTGCAATGTATTATGTACCTATAAAGCCTAAGTCACAGACGGACCAGAGGCCGTTGTTTAGCCTCCAGCTGCAATGGCAACAATTAGCACTTCAGATTCGCATCATGTGGGGTCCAATGGAAGGATCTCTCTACCTCTGTCAGACTTCTTAGATGCCACTGTCACTATTTACCGTGACATCTAAGAGGTTAAAGGAATAGCAGTGCTATTATAGTAGGACCATGGCCAGAGGAGTTGCTAGGGTCCTAAAACAACCGGGGCTCAGGCCCTTAGTGTTACAATTTGCTCAATAGGTCTGGGTTCACACAGTATGTTTCACAACACATGAACTGCAGCATGTATTTTTATGGCTAAAAAAGTTTGTTCCTGTCACTAATTTTCTGTGTTTTCCACACAGATACTGTACATCACCTTAGCAGTACACTGTATAATGAAAATCAGCACTGACAAATTTGCCTCTTCAAAAGCGCTTATCAACGTATGACAATATGATACGTTTTAAGTAATAGTCAGTTACCAAATAATACACCTATGCAGTACAAGGAGCAAATATACCATACAATATACTATTGCTAAAAAGAAACCTGCATTCCCAAGATGATCAATCCCAATAATATCACTAAGTAAGGACCAAACAGTACTCCCAGACCATGACCAGATGCAAGCACCACATAATGACTATCAGTTGTATACAGGCTCTCTGTAGATGTAAGTGATTACAGTACAGTTACAACCAGTGACTCACAAATGACGACTTTTCTGATCTGAGTCATTCCCTTCCCTTTTTTTTCCTTTCAGCCGTCCCTGACATGATGACTTCTCCCGGCCATGACTTGTCCTGCAGAATGTACCACACAAACATCTTAGAATCCTCACTTTTCCAGCACCTTACTACCCAGTCCCTACCTCTGTACAAACTCCCCATGGGTTGTAAGTGGAGGTGGGGATTATGTGGTGATAGGTGGGGCTTGTGTTTTTTGTTGGCACTTGGCCACATAACACAATGGTGGGGGGAGTGAAAAAAGAGGGAGTACCGACCACAGCTTACATTCACAATCTCCTAGAGGAGAGAGAGGAACAACCCCAAGACCCAATAATAATAATACTGCCAGACCCTGACCAACGCGACCACCACATGTGACTATCAGTTGTACACAGGATCTGAAGACGTACATCCATACGGGGACCATATAGTGGTAGATACTAGTTGTATGTAGGTGTTCTGCAGAAATATAAGTGCTTACACTAAAGATACTAGTGACTCACAGGAGACGTCTTTTCTGATTGGAGTCATTCTCTTTCCCTTCTCTTCTCCATCCGGCCCAGTCCACCATGATGACTTCTCCTGGCCACGACTCGTCTCTGCAGAATTTATCACACAAACATTTTAGAATCCTTACTTTTCCAGCACCTTTATACGTACAGACCTACTGGGGGGTTTATATTGCTCCCTTCCTAGTGGGGGTTTATACAGGAAAGCATGGTGATGCCCCATCCCCACAGCAACTGGCTTTTCTATGATAGAAAATCCAGGTGCCTGCTGTAAGTTACGGGGAGCTCTTTATAGGTCCCTATTAGGTAAGTTTATAGACAGGTGATATGGCCCCTAGTATACAGCTAGGCAGGTAATATGGCCCCCAGTATATAGCTGGGCAGGTAATATGGCCCCAGTATAAATACAGGCAGGTAATATGGCCTCCAGTATGCAGCTAGGAAGGTAATATGGCCTCCAGTATATAGCTAGACAGGTAATATGGCCCCCAGCACATAGATGGGTAGATAACATGGTCCCCAGTACAGATATAGACAGGTAATATGGCCCCCAGTATACAGCTAGGAAGGTAATATGGCCCCCAGTATACAGCTAGGAAGGTAATATGGCCCCCAGTATAGTTATAGACAGGTAATATGGCCCTCAGTATATAGCCAGGCAGGTAATATGGCCCCCAGTATATAGCTAGCAGGTAATATGGCCCCCAGTATCGATATAGGCAGGTAATATGGCCCCCAGTATATAGCTAGGTTGGTAATAGGGAACCCAGTATATACCTAGGCATGTAATATAGCCCCCAGTATATAGCTAAGCAGGTGATAGGACCCCAGTATATTGGCTAGGTAGGTAATAGGGCCCCAAGTACACATATAATTAGGTAACATGGCACCCAGTATATATATAATTAGGTAACATGGCCCCCAGTATATATATAATTAGATAATATAGGGCCCCCAGTATATATAATTAGGTAATATAGGGCCTCCAGTATATATAATTAGGTAATATATGGCCCCAGTATATATAATTAGGTAATATCTCCCAGAGTATATATAATTAGGTAATATATGACCCCAGCATAGATAATTAGGTAATAGGGCCCCCAGTATAGCTAGGCAGGTAATAGGCCATATTAAAAATAAAAAATAGCAGTACTCACCTACCCAGCTCTATGAAGTTCCCACTCGGCTCCGTCTTCTCCCTGGCACAGGCAGCGTGACGTCATCACGGCGCGCAGGCAGCGAGATGACGTACTCGCGCTCCCTGTGCCGGACACTCCAGTGGGTTGCAAGCCTGCTTGCAACTCACCGGAGTACTCCGCAATGCGGGAAGCTCTCCAGCGGACGCACATACAGCTGAAGAGACTGTCGGTGCTCCAGGCCCATGGCAGCGGCCTGGAGCCCGGAGATGTTTGGGGCACAGGTAGTTTTGTCCGGGGCTTGTGCCCCAGATAAAGCTGCCTAGCGACACATCTGGCCCAGAGTCCACAGAATCAGGTGAGCTGGCTATACTTTTGCTTAATTATAGGGTTTGGTGTCAGCCAGTGGTGTTTTTTGTCAACATAAGGTTCACACTAACTCCCTCTTAATCTAATCCTAGTACCCAATGCACCAGAGGTACTGAGAGGAGCCAGATTACCATTAGAAGCAGACCATCTAACATGATGATCTGTTTCTGGGTGCGGCTACAGGCTGGTATTTTTAGCATGGGAAGAGACGAATATCCATTGACTTTCCCATCCTAATAGTATCAGCTTGCACCTGCTAGTTTTACCTTGGCTGGTTATGAAAAATGGGGGGACCCCCACATCATTTTTCCTTTTTTTAGCATTGAAAATATTACAAAACAAATTATTAAAATAAAAACCATGCAGGGTCCCCACCATTTTTCAGTATCAGCAAAACTACAGACTGATACTATCAGGATGGAAAGGTACATTGATATTAATCTATTCCCAACCTAAAATTACCAGCCCACAGCCACCCCAGAAGCAGACCAGCACATTAGATGGTCTGCTTCTGGCAGTAACCCGGCTTTTCCCAGTACCTCTGGTTCATTGGGTACTGGAGTAATAGTAAGATGGGGTTAGTGTTGGTCTTGGGGTGACAGAAAAGGCCACTGACTGACCAAACCCCAGTGATAGTAAGGGGGAGACATCTTTCAGACACCTCTGTTACTGACACTGACATGCAATGGTAAAAAAGCCACAAAGAAACAAAAAAAAAAACTTAATTTAAATATACACTCTCAACAACATCCCTTTTTAACCATTTTATTGAAAACATGGATCCAACGCTGGTCTAACTTGTTCCACAGGAGAAGCCTGTAAAAAAATAATAGAAACACTACCCACATATTAGGCTAGTTAAACTATTCAGTGCCCAGAATAGCTGGGTGACACCCCATCCCTCACAGCAACCAACTTTCCTATGATGGTTAAGCTGGGACCTGGTAAGGAGGATGTGGCATCAACCAGCTTTCCTGAATGTTGGATGGGTGTATCCTCCACAACAGGCATCCAACTTTCTATTGTAGAAAAGATGTTTGCCTGCTGTGGAGGATTGGGCATCATGCAGCTTTACTATGTAGGCTCCCTATTAGTTAGGAAGGTATATAGATCATATTTACCAACTCCCCGGAATGTCCAGGAGACTCCCGTAAAGCAGAGCGGGCTCCTGGACTCCCGCAAGAGCTGATAAGTATCCCCTACAGCAGATGCTGCTGCTAGTCTGTACAGCAGTGATTGAACCCACCAGGGGTAAGAGTGCAAATATCAGAGATGGAGCTGTGGGGAGATATTCCAGAAGGGAAGGTTTTAGGGATAGTGCAGAAGGAAGAGATGGATCTGTGGGGAGATAGTCATGAATGATAGTGGGGGTAGTGCAGAAGGAAGATATGGTGTGGAAATTGGGTCAGTGTGCTAAGAGGGAGGGATAAAAGTCTTGTTGGAAGCAACAAAAAAAACATCTGCATAGGGTGCCACCATAACACCAGCTCTGGATCAGCACATGCTTTTTGGACTTAATTTGTTTTAAATAATGCACAGAAAGTCTGGCATGTTGTCAGTAATATTACAGTGCAGTTGCTGATGAGTACTGTCAGGCAGCACTGACTTTGCCCAGCAGCAATAGAGGTGGCCGCTGCTATAAAAATAAGGAGAGATCAAGCTGCCTGTGACACAGACCGCTTGTCATACATAGTACAGGAGAGAGGTAAGGGCACATTGTACCTGTATGACATTGGATTCATGTGTAGTTTAAGGCTCTGTCTACACTGCACAGAAAAACGTCCGTTTTTTCAGCGTTTTTCGTTTTCTAAAAACGCTGGAAAAACGACTGTAATCATCTCCCATAGACTCTAATGTAAAAACCTCCAGCTGTCTACACTGAGCTTCTTTTTTCTGCTCGTTTTTTTTACTGGTCGTGTTTTGCAACATGCTCTAAAAAACGCCAGAGCAGGGCAGAAAATTTACTACAGGAGTCTATGGAAAACGCCGGATGACTTTCGGCGCGTTTTTGCGGCGTTTTTTGCCGCGATTTTTCAATGACCCAAGCCCCACCTATAGTGGGTGTTATTAAAGGTTATACCTGATCAAATCTGCATACAAGTGTCTGATGAGTCCTTTTTTGTACCTTTTGTAATAAAATGATCATGCTTTGGCCGCTAACGATTTTTGCGCAATTCATATATTTTTCGCTAAAAAGATGTTTTTTATGGATTTTGGTGCTAAAATCCTTTTCTTAACATATTTTGGCGCTAATAAAGTTATCTCGCTTCTGACGCCAAAAATACGTTTTTTTACGGATTTTGGTGGCAGAATCCGTTTTTTTACGGATTTTGGTGCTAAAATCCTTTTCTTAACATATTTTGGCGCTAATAAAGTGATCTCGCTTCTGACACTAAAAATAGTTTTTTTTATGGAATTTGGCGCAATAATGCGTTTTTTTGGATTTTGCCGCTAAAATCCTTTTCTTTACAGATTTTGACGCTAATACAGTTATCTTGCTATATGGAAAGATAATGTGGGTTTTTGTGGATATTTGTGCAAGAATCTGGTGCAAAATTTAATAAAGCAGTAGCACGCAGCAGCACACAAAGGACAATATGCTCAAAAGGGCTACATTTCTAAAGGAAGTGACTACTTAACATGTTAACTCCACCTGTAGGGTGTAGTTTACATCCAATGGCTTAATTTGTGCGTACATTAAAAAGCAGAGCAAAGACGCTCCAAAAAACGCTTCAAGAAACGCGACAAAAAACGTACATTTTTTCAGCTTCTTTTGACTGGCAGTGGACAGAAAACTCAGTTTCATGAACGTTTTTAGGCTATTTCTACACTGCATCAGAGAAAAAACGGCCCCAAAAGCGGCCGTTCTTTCTCTGATGCAGGACCGCGGCTTTTGTCACGCTTTGTGCAAAAGCCGCGGCCGCTTCTCGTTTTCCCGACGCTCCCCATACAATAGCATTGTATGGGAAGACGTCAAGAAGACGAGAAGCATCGGCGTATTATACAACATATTGTATAATACGCCGCTGCCGAAAGACGGGCAGAGAAAAGACGAGCTGTGTAGACAGCAACTCGTCTTTTCTATTGCCGGCTATAGGACCGCACTGACGATCGTATCTGCGGCGCTTTTAAAAAACAAAAAGCGCCGGAGATACGATTGTAATCATGTGCAGTGTGGACATAGCCTTAGTAATTCGTTTTCAGGTCGTTTTTTGTCCACTGCAGTGTAGACATAGTCTTAGTATGACTGTATGCAGTAAGCATGTTTTAGGCTATTTTTATTTATTGGAAGCATCTGGAAAACTACAGACATATACAGTAAACATATCCATAGATGTCCCACAGAGGCCAAAAAAGTGTTCCTTTCTCCTGTGTTGATGTGTTGGGCTTGCCTTTCTCTTTACTGTATGGAAAAGCAGAGCAGCCTGCGCTACTATGCATTAAAAGTGACAAAAAAAAAGTAGAAACAAAAAACACAAAGAGAAAAACAATTTGGTGCAAAGCTGCTAGCCTGGCTCCGAAGGAAAGCTGATGGCAGGATGGGCGTTCCCCTATTCCTGGCTGTTGGATGGGCTATCCAATGTCAAAGAAAGCTGGGTGACGCCAGATCAATCATCTTGCCTCCAAAGCTGGTAGACAGTCGCAAAAATGGTGTGTGGATTTTATGCAAAATAGGGGTGTAAAATTCTAAGTGTGATTTATGCAAATCCCTCACAGTGCGCTTCAACTCAAGATCTCCCTGATGGCCACTTTCAAAAAATAGATCCAACCACCAGGTAGGTATATATACCCTCCATTAGGGGTAATAGTAGAAGAAATCACGGCACTCACCACTCGTTGTATAAAAAGATTTGCTTTATTCCGGCACTTCAATCCGTGGAGGGGCTAACATGTGAACACATCCAACAAGACGGCTCCGGCCGTTTCGCACTAACTAGCCTCCAGGCCAGGAAGAAGTGCTAGTTAGCACGAAACGGCCGGAGCCATCTTGATGGATGTGTTCACATGTTAGCCCCTCCACATATTGAAGTGCGGGAATAAAGCGGATCTTTTTTTACGAGTGGTGAGTGCCGTGATTTCTTCTACTATTACCCATTTTGCCATATGGACTTTTTGCTATTGATCACAGAGCACCACCAACAACGCCATTAAATATATGTATCCCAGGAGCACGCCAGTCCACGATAATCACTGGAGGAGGTAGTGCCGAGGATCTCTCATCTAGCTGTTTGATACCCTCCATTAGGTAGATATATAAACCTCCCCATTAAAATGGTAGGTATATAGGCACCTCATAGGTATAAATAGGTATAAAGTCCCTTAAATATATAGGGAGGTATATAGGCCTTCCCAATAGGTAGGTCTATAGGCCCCCCTCAGTAGGTAGGTATATATGCCTCCCTGTAAGTATGTTGGTATAAAGGTGCCCTCAGTAGGTAGCTATATCAGCACCGTCAATAGGTAGGTAGGCCCCCTAGTAAGTAGTTCTTTAGGTATATAGATCCCCTCAATAGGTAGGCAGGTATATAGGCCCCCTCAGTAGATAGGTAGGTAGGTATATAGGTCCCCTTAGTAGATAGGTATATAGGCCTCCTTAGTATGTAGGTATATAGATCCCCTCAGTAGTGAGGTAGGTATAAAGGCCCAACCAGAAGGTAGATAAGTATATAGGCCCCCTTAGTAGGTAGGAATTTATATAGATCCGCTCAGTAGATATATAAGTGTATAAAGGTGCCCTCATTAGGTGGATAGGTAGGTAGGTATTTATTTACCTTCAGTAGGCAGAAAGGTGCCCATAATAGGTAAGTGGGTATATAGGTACCCCCATAGGTAGGTAGGTAGGTAGGTATACAGGTGCCCCCACTAGATATTTATATAGATGCCCCCAGTAGGCAGGTAGGTGCCCCCTAGAAGACAGGTAGGTATTTTGATTCATATCCCCTCAGTAGGCAGATTGGCGCCCATCGTAGGTAGGTATAAAGGTGCCCCCACTAGGTAGATATATAGTTCCCCCCAGTAGGCAGGTAGGTGCCCACAGTAGGTAGGTATATAGATGCCATTAGTAGATAGGTGGATATATAGGTGCCCCCGGTAGGTAGATATGTATATAGGTGCCCCCAGTTATAGGAAGATATGCCATAAAAAATAATAATCATACTCGCCTCTCCCTATTCCCCCGATGTGGATGCATGACGTCATCACAAGCCCTGAGCCAGGATGCTACACTCCGCAACTACTAGACCACGACTAAGGGCACGGACGTGCCTGAAACGCATCAGTGTTTTTTGAGGGTGTCATTCTGTGTCCCTCCTATCTTTTGCCTTTGTGAATTTTATGCATCTATGGATCTAAAGTAAATTGTGATTTTATTACGATTTTTTGGCTGTTTCCAAATACGCTGTCCAACCCTTGGACTTGCTGTACTAGACCACAAAGCCTGAAGTAGAGTGCCTTAGGCTTTACGGCCTAGATGAAGCAGTGGTGCTGGCAGTGTGATGAAACTACGTCATGCCGCCAGCACCATTCACACATGCAGCACACAGGAGTTCATAGCAGAGCAGGGAGCAGATTGCTCTCTGTACTGATGTAATTTTCAGTTATATGCACATCCTAAGGTCAGGCATAGAATTGAGAAGACTCGCCTGTGTGCAACACCCACAGGTAATCTGAACAGAAGGGCAGATTGCCAGTCCAGAGCAGGTTCAGGACAGTAGCCGCTTTATCTGGGGCACAAGCCCTGGATAAAATAAATTAGTGATGCCCCGAACCTGGCTGTCAGTTACAGCCAATCTTTTGTGGTGATCTGGTGGGGCTCAGAAGAGTAACATATAGTGATACCAGTTTGCAGGAAGTCCTTCCTGATTGTGATGTCATTCTTGAGCCCAAGTTACATAGCTACAAATCTCGGTGCAACGATCTGAACATGATCTGAACTGATAGCATTGCAGAGATCTATGGTATTATTAGTTTAGCACAAAAAAAGAAAAAAGATTTCTGCACAGCTCACCGTCACCAAATAGTTAATACCAGGTCTATAGTCTCCACGAGGTGCTTGGACAAATCCCTGGACACAAGGGCGTAGACATATAATCCAATAACAGAAAACGAATCCAGCATGGCGTGAATAAGGAGTAGTTTGTCTGAAACGCGTTGGCTTAGCCAGCTATGATGCCGGGCATGTCTAGTCTTTTTTTCTTTGCTTAAACTTTTTTAATGTTATGGAATTAAATTTTGGATTTTAATCGTCTTTTCACCTTCGGGTGTGCTGGATTCGTTTTCTGCTGTTGGGTTATTAGTTTAGGTTACTAGACTTGCAGTTGGTGCAGGATTTGCACCCATTACACTCCTCCATCTACATATAAAGTATTATAGTATTATACGGTGCTGTAAACAAAGGCTTTGTATTATTTGACAGAATTCCGGTGCTGGTATTGTGTCTATTTGATTCCTCTTGGCTGACGCTCCCTCCTGTAGGATAAGTACACATGCATTATGTGAGTGTTTACCGTGCACCCAGGTGTTTATTTAATGTTGTTCTCTATGTGCTTATTATAATCCCAGACTTCCTCTGTACGCTCAGTGTGGGCACCACCGCTCCTACTGTACTCACCCAGACCTATTCATATATCAAGAAACGTTCTCAGTACCTTCACAATGAATGGAATTAGTGAATCATTACAACTATGTGAACTCAGTAAGGAGGGGGCAAAGTCTTTGTTGTCTTTTATCTGACAGTTTAAATTATTTTTAATAGAACCATGTCTAAAGTATAGACTGTACATATTGTAAAATACATAGAAACCTACCATAGAGAATTTAATAATATGATCACACAGGTGTTCGGCTTATGACAGTATACGGAGGTCTCTCTTCTAATGAGCCGTGCACCTGTGTATCAATCACAGGGCAGATTATTATCTACTGGACGTAAACAATGGTTTCTATTGAATGACTGCAAGCAGAGATCCTGAGAACCATAAGGAGTAAATTGTATATCATTTTAGTAGGCAAAGTAGTATATAGTATGCAGAGTAAATTCTAGTATGCAAGTTTTGTAAAGCAGAAATACCCAAAGACACAGCTCACTTTTCTACTTTATGATGTAGTGATCTTTTATAGCAGTGTTTCTCAACTCCAGTCCTCAAGACCCACCAACAGGTCAAGTATTCAGGCTTTCCTCAGTATTGCACAGGTGCTGTAATTATTGTCAGTGCATTCTGCACAGGTGATCCTGAAAATGTGACCTGTTGGTGGGGCTTGAGGACTGGAGTTGAGAAACACTGTTTTATAGTTTTCATCAATGCATTTTAAAGCTTGAATGATTTTTGTTATTATTTTTCTATTGAACATTGCCTTACAAATGCTTGTTTTTCCGCAAAAACAATTTGTGGTGCATTTGATGTAGCATTATTATTTTATTTTTTATTTTTCTGAGGGGGAGACGGAAATACCGCCATTTTCTATTGGGCTTTGTTTTTAAAGATTTTCTGAAGGTCATATGAATACTGCAATACCAAATTTGTATACATTTTTATGGTTATGTTATATATTTTTTTTTTGTATTACTACTTTTGCACAGTAAAGACATTTTAAGAAAAACATTTTTTTAAAGCCATAGGGTGAGATGTCCGAAAATTGGCGGTGCAACGCCAGTTTTTAGGCGCAATAAATAAGTCTAAAGTGCGCCAAAAAGTCCGACCCTATCAAAAATCAAGTATACCTTGCATAGTAAACATAATGCTCCTAAAAATGATGCGCTGTGTGCCTCCATAACGAAATGCGCCTATTGAGGTGCTTAGTACATCATTGCAAGTGTATATGTGTTAGGCGTATTTCATATTTTACAAGTATGTGTTAGACGCATTTCATATACTTGTAATGATAAGCTATGTGCCCCGTGCGCGCTGTGCATCGATAGGGGCATTACATACTTTACCAATGCGCAAATCGCGGCACATAGCATATCATTAGAAGCGTATGTAATGCCCCTATCGAGGCACATCACATCATTACAAGTATATAAAATGCGCCAAACATATACTTGTAATGCGCCTAACACATACTTGTAAAATGTGAAATGCGCCTAACACATATACACTTGAATGATTCACTAGCACTCAAATAGACACATTTACTTGTATGAGAGGCGCACAGACATAATTTTTTAAGGCGCTGTAACAATTTGTCTGTCCCTGGCAATGTAATGCACCTAGTTGTGGGTGCACGACAGTTCATTATACCTACAAAATATGCAAGTCAAAAGCGGTTTTAGCGCAATATAGACCAAAAACTTGCGTTTGGCGTGTTGAGAAATGTTGCCCACTTATAAGATGGGCGAATTTCCCTCAATTCAGTTCGTTCTTTCGGCCGAATTTCACGCAAAAAATAACTATCGTTCATGAATTACTTCGGGACGAATCACGTTAAAAAAACAGCTATTTCCAGGCTGCACAGAGCCTGCAGGTGTGCTGTAGAACTTGTGCCATGCTTAAATATGCAGATGGACTTTGGTTTGGTCTTCATACAATGTTAGTTATTTAGTAAACACGCAGATACTGCCGCCGCTCTTTAGAATCGCCTTCACTATAAAATTCCTGTGCACTTAAGAGGCAAAACGGACCAAAAAAACTGAACGGGAATGTATGCCTGATAAAGTCATGCAGAGAAAGCTGTAAAAAAACACTCTGATAGCTCAGGTGCAACAACAGTGACAGAGTGTGGAGTGACGGTGGCAAGCCACAACAGCATGAGGTCAAAGAGTGGGCCACAATGACATTCTGGAGTGGCAAAACAGTATAGGCTACAAGTGGCACGAATGACACAGTATGGAGGTTATGGCATCAGCCACAGCAGCAGCATGAGGTCCCAGACGTGGCATACAATGACATTCTGGAGGTGGCAAAAACAGGAAATAGGCCACAGTTGGCACAATGACACAGGTGGAGTCACCAAGCAGCAGCACATGAGGTCAGACAGTGCACAAAACACAGTTGGTGTAGGTCACGCATCAGCCACAGCAGCACAATAAGGTCAGACAGTGGCACAATGGCAATTCTGGAGGTGCAAAAACAGGAATAAGCCACAGTGGCACAATGACACAGTGTGGAGGTCACGCAGCAAGCACATGAATGTCAGACAGTGGCACAATGACAAGAAGTGTGTTGGTTCGGTACTGAGAAGCAGCAGCATGAGGTCAGACAGTGGCACACATGACACAGTGTGTAGTCACGGGCAGTCAGCCACAGCAAGCAGCATGAGTCAGACAGGTGGCACAATGACACAGTGTGTAGGTCACAGCAGCAGCCACAGCAGAAGAATGAGGTCTGACAGTGGCACAATGACATCTGGAGGTGTGCAAAAACATGAGATAGGCGCCACAGAGGTGGGACAATGACACAGTTGTGTAGGTTCACGGCAGCAGCCACAGCAGCAGCATGAGGTCAGACAGCAGTGGCACAATGACACAGTGTGTAGGTCACGGCAGGCAGCAGCATTGAGTCAGGCAGTTGCAACAATTACATTCTGGAGGTGGCAAAACCAGTAGTAGGCCACTGAGTGGCACAATGACAAGAGTGGAGGTGAACGGCGGCAGCAGCATGAGTCAGTCAGTGGCACAATGACATTCTGGAGGTGGCAAAAACAGGATAGGGCCACAGAGTGGGACCATTGACACAGTGTGGAGGTCCGTCCAGCAGCCACAGCAGCGCATGAGGTCAGACAGTGGCACAATGTCTCATTGTGTAGGTCACTGCAGCAGCCACAGAACAGCATGAGGTCAGCACAGTGCACAATGAACATTCTGGATGGTGGCTAAAAACAGGAGTAGGCCACAGAGTGGGACAATGACACAGTGTGGATGTTTTCACGAGCAGCAGCCACATCATGCAGCATGTAGGTCAGCCGTGGCACAATCACATTATGTAAGGTTGGCAAAAACAGAGTAGGTCCACAGAGTGGGACTATGACACAGTGTCGTAGAGTTTCACGGCAGCAGCCACAGCAGCAGCATGAGGTCAGGCAGTGGCACAATCCCATTTCTGGAGTGTGGCAAAAAACATGCGTAGGCCACAGAGATGGGACACCAATAGCACAGGAGGGAGTCACGGCAGCAGCACACAGCAGCAGCATGGATATCAGGGCAGTGGCACAATCACACTTCTAGAGGTGGCAGACACAGGAGTAGCCACAGAGTGGGACAATGAACACAGTGTGGCGGTCACGGCAGCAAGTCCACATCAGCAGCAAGAGTGTCAGACAGTGGCACAATGACCCAGTGTGTAGGTCACTCAGCAGCCGACACCAGCCAGCATGAGGTACAGAAAGTGGCACCAAATTATATCTTAGGTGGCAAAAACTGAGTAGCCACAGAGTGCACAATGACAGAGAGAGTATGTGAACGGGTGCAGGAGCAACAAGCATGAGGGTCCGAGAGGGTGGCACAATGACACAGTGTGGTGAGGGTCACGGCAGCAGCCACACATCAGCATGAGGTCAGACAGTGGCAAAATGGCATTCTGGAGGTGGCAAAAACAGGAATAGGCCACAGAGTGGCACAATGCAAACAGTGTGAGGTCACGCACGCAGCAGCATGAGGTCAGACACTGGCACAATGACACAGTGTTTAGGTCCACAACGGCATCAGCACAGCATGCAGCATGAGGTCATACAGTGGCACAATGACAGAGTGTGTAGGTCCACAGCAGCCACATCAGCAGCATGAGTCACCAGTGGCACAATGACAAACAGTGTGGTAGGTCACGGCAGTCAGCCACACGCAGCAGCATCGAGGTCAGACAGTGGCACAATGACACAGTGTGTAGGTCACGGCAGCAGCCACAGCAGCAGCATCTTGAGCTGACATGGCACAATGACATTCTGGAGGGGCAAAAAACAGGAATAGGTGCCACAGAGTGGAAACAATGGACACAGTGTGTAGGACACGGCAGCAGCCACAGCAGCACAATGAGGTTCAGACAGTGGCACAATGACACAGTTTGTAGGTCCACGGCAGCAGCAGCATGAGGTCAGGGCAAGTGGCACAATGACATTCTGAGGAGGTGTGCAAAACTGTAGTAGGCCCTGAGTGGCACAATGACAGAGAGTGGAGTGACGCGGCAGCTGCATGAGGGATCAACAGTGGCACAATGACATTTCTGGAGTGGCAAAAAACAGAGTAGGTCCACAGAGTGGGGACAATGACACAGTTGGAGGTCACGGCACGCAGCCTACAGCAAGCAGCATGATGTCAGACAGGTGGCACAATAGACACAGTGAGTAGTCACGGCAGCATCCACGCAGGCAGCATGAGGTCAGACAGTGGCACAATGACATACTGTAGGTGTCCAAAAAACAGGAGTAGCCTACCAGAAGTGGGACAAATGACACAGTGTGGAAGGTCACCTGCAGCAGCCACAGCAGCAGCATGAGTCTGCGAATGGCAGCAATCACATTCTGGAGGTGGGCAAAAACAGGAGTAGCCACAAGTGGACCAATGACACAGTTGTAGGTCACGGCAGCATCCACAGCAGCAGCATGTTGTCATGCAGTGGCACAATGACATTCTGGAGGTGGCAAAAACAGGAGTAGGCCACAGAGTGGGACAATGACACAGTTGTTGGAGTCACTGGCAGCATCCACAGCACAAAAATGAGATCATGCAGTGGCACAATCACATTCAGGAGGTGCAAACAGTATTAGGCTACAGAGTGGGACTATGACACAGTGTGGAGGTCACAGCAGCAGCATTAGGTCAGACAGTGGCACAATGACACAGTGAGTAGGTCACTCAAACATCCACACCATCAGCATGATGTCAGAAAGTGGCACAATCACATCTGAGGTGGCAATAACTTGAGTAGGCCACAGAGTGGCACAATGACAGAGAGTAGGAGTGACGGCGGCAGGAGCAACAGCATGAGGTCAGAGAAGTGGCACAATGACACAGTGTGGAGGTCACGCAGCAGCCCAACAAGAAGCAGCATCATGAGGTCCAGATCAGTAGCACAAGTGACAGAGTGTGGAGGTGTGTTCAATAACCAGTCCCTGGTAAAGATGGTATGTGGCAGATGGAGAAACTGTCAGGCAGAGTGTGGCATCCAGGCGGGTGGGCGGCATCATAATAATGGCTGAGGCAGGTAAGTTTGAAACTCATACTATTTCCACAGTTTTGGGTGAGGCGTCATGGTTGATGTAGTCTTGACGCCAAGAGGCATTGTTGTGTGGAAATCCTAGGCCGATCCACGCCCATTCATCGGGTCAAAGGGTCAGTCGTTCCCCATTTCCCCGTGGACAAGCGTGTTCCTCCTTGGGGTAACGATGGCCGCCTCGCCGCACTGAACCCCCTCTGATGCCACACTACTGGCCGGGCAGAACAGCTTCTTTCCACTGCAAACTCGAGCAAGTTTTGGCTCACACATCCCAGTTTGGCTGCCCCAGAAGGTCCAGCGGCATCTCTAACTGGAGTGGAGAGTCTGTCCAAGTTAGGCCTCCACCTGTTTGGTTCAGGGTCTGCTCCAGGTCGCTCGCAGCTGCAGCTGCTGCTCTGCTGATGCCTCCTCACTACGGGTGAAGAAGCAGCTCAATCAGTGACTCCAGACTTATTGTATGCTGCAGATGGAGCTGTACTGCTCCGACCCCCCCACCTTCCCCTGGCAGCCAGCGGCAGTAAGTACGTGACTCTGAAGAACCCCCCTCAGACCTGTCAGAGGAGGGACGATGCCGCACATAGCAGCGGCCAACTGACTACAGAGGATTTCCCTATAGTATTTTGAGTTTTGTCCTCCTCTCTATAGCTGGGAAAAAAGCTCGCTCCCTTTTTGGACCGGTAACGAGGGTCCAATAGGTGGAGAGCAGAGTCTCCCTCTGCCCCGGATGCTGACTATTCGGCCTGTCACTTAGCCAGTTCAAATCATCATGCGCGGGCATTCAGCATAAAGGACTCCGAGGGCTCCCTGCCTCCATCTCCCACTGTATACTGCCACGGTGCTTGCGGTTGCATCTGCCTCGACTTCCTCATCTCCATCTACCGCCTCCAGCTGCCTCATGCTCCCCTCTCTTGTCACCTGGGTAGAAAATCCACTCATTTCACCAGTACAATGCTTCTGCTCCGATGTCCTCCTCCACCTCCTCCATTTCATTCCCCAGCGGACTCATGTGGCCCGCGAGATGTAGTCCGCCACGTCTCCATCCCCTGCCAGACAGATTTTTTCAGCATCTGTTTCCAGACATGAAGCAGTGGAATGGACGTTATGCATCCCAAAGTCCTGGCTACGGACAAATAACGTGGCCCTCCTCGAATGGCCTTAACAAACGGCAGGTGCTACCATGAGCCTGCCACTGCTACATCAAAGTTACACAGGAGTACTCCTGTCCTGCCGCTGGACATCAAAATATCGATAATGGCCTTTCTCCTGTTCATACAGTCCGGACCAACATGTGCAGGCTGGATTCCAAACGGTGGAAAGACATCGCATATTAGATGTTGTTGGGGAGCCGTTTCTGGCGGCTTGCAACTCGAGGAGGGAGTTTCCTGGCTTTGTAGAATGGATGAAGTGCATGCACATTATCTGTGGCCCATTTTTCAGAATCATCTGAGATCTGAGGAAGACTTCAGAACTTTTCACAAACAATTGAACACGTGTCGCCAATGCAGGGCGCATAGACAATCCCTCCTCGGTGCAGCGCGGACACTATGTTCCTCCCATTGTCTGTCACCATGGATCCGATTTGCAGTTGCGCTGAGAAAGCCACACATCGATTTTCTTGCTGCATGACGTGGAGCAGTTCCTCCCCTGTGTGACTCGTTCGCTGAGGCCAAGCCAGGTTTAGAACTGCGTACACCGCTGTGCCCTATACATGTGGTATGATGGAGCAGTATTGTGGAGCTGAGTATTGGTTGGTGTGTGGAGGAGGCGGACATTGCGCAGAGCCCGGGTTTGACAACGTGGAGGAAAAGCGTCGTCTCCCCTGTCCAAATTGTTTGGTGTGCCTGGGCCGAAGCACAATCACCCAGTGTGTCCGTAAAGGACATGTACTGGCCCTCGGACCCGTAGGTTACAGCTCCAGACGGTCACAGCAGCCGTGCACCTTGGAACAAACCGAATAAGCTCAGACCTGGCCCAACCCTTCTGTTTCTACCATATTATAAGTGCTGGTTACTGCCTTTTTGGAAAAGAAATTACTGCTTGTAACTCTACATCTCTGCCACGCACATCATCCAAATAGCCATTAGTTCTCATGATAAACCGGTGGCAGAGTCCACCATATTGGAAAGGGAGGAGACTGCAGTACTGACAGGAGCTACGGTCAGCTGCTGCACCTTAGGATGGTTGAGACGCATACTGAAGTCTCTTTGCCAATCGCCTCGCTGACGACTGCTGGCGCCATGAGTAGCGAGGAGCAGGAGCATCGTGGACCGGGAGATGATGTTCAAAGATAACATCTCCCTTTTCTGCAGATGGTGGAGCCTTGACTGTCTGCAATGGCATGCGTGCCACTGGCCCCTACTTGGTGCTGTGCTGCGCGGCAGGATGGACCACCACATCTGAGCCACGTTTCTCTCTCCCAGCCACCGGATGGGACGCGCATGAGTTGACGCAGGGCTGAGGTCCAATTAGACTCCCTGGCGCCTGCCTCACTTTTCTGCTTACAGATTCTACATATATCCATATTCGGCTCCTCCGTGTCCTTAGCAAAGGAACTTGCCAACCGCCGAGTATCGGATTTTAACCGCAAACGCTCACCACTGAGTGGTACTACTGCCGACCGCTGGCCTCGCTGAGCCCCTGTGCCGCTACTTTGTTTGGACCTGCGAAATCGTGTTTTTTAAACGCGCCGTGGCCCGCTTTGCTCCCGACCTCACACCTGCTGCTATCCTGCTGTACTCACGGCACACGACCCACTTGCTGACCTGCGCTACTCCTTGAGCGCAAGCCTGTCGCGACCTCATCTCCCTGACGATGATGAAGCCCTTCGCCTCCACCCGCTCCCCAAAGTGCG
This sequence comes from Phyllomedusa bahiana, assembly GCA_025379985.1. Lineage (NCBI taxonomy): Eukaryota > Metazoa > Chordata > Amphibia > Anura > Hylidae > Phyllomedusa > Phyllomedusa bahiana. The sequence goes on along the minus strand of JAODAL010005688.1, from coordinate 105,061 downwards.
GTCGGCGACATCATCATCTATTGTGTGTTTCATCGTCACTGCGCTGGTCCTCATCACCGGTCTTGGTATGCAGAGGCTGACCCCCACACAAACATGACCTCCCATGCCACTCTCAACTTCTATACTTTGCGCCTACGCAATAATCAGGGATATTGCGGCCCCATTTCCTCACTGCCAGTATGCTTGCTTACGTGCCCTCCCTAAATTGTTCATTCCTCGCTATATAGTGGCGCTGAGCCATACCACATAGTAGATCTCATGGCTGAGGGAACCGGAATTGGGACAGAGGCGGGTAGGAGACAGGTGAGGCCTCTGACCCGCTCCCTGGCCATGCCAACAAGGGGGTTGTGTCTAGACGTTCCACACCGACTCTATGGCTGGGGTTGTCAGAAGTCATCTGGGAGGAAGTGGATGACCTAGTCAACCAATCAAGAACCCTTGGGGTTTGCTAGTCATCTCACGCCCGCTAGATGACACGCGGCAGTTGTGGCCTCACCGAGTGAACCCCTGCTGCGACGTCCCCGACTTTCTGTGCCGACCTTGTTCTGCTCCAGGAATATATGTGCCTCTGCCCACTTGCAGGCGAAGAGCCTCGCCACCTCACTGTCTTGACATAACTGTTGTTCTACAATGTACAACACTGTTTGATGAAGATCATCTGTATATGATAAATACCACACCTGTATTTACCCTCCCAAATGAACCACTAAGAAGCTTGGGTAACCCTTGAAATATAATTGGCGCTCCACAAATGGGCAGGAAAAATTGACTTCTTGTATGTGCCGTAAAAACACTCTGTGTATTTTACTGACATGTAAAGGCTTAATTAACCTTCGGATATGAATTTATGCTACAGAATTTCTTCTGTGGCGGTGAAAAAGAAAGTTTCTTGCTACTGAGTGCAACTGCAGAAAAATACTTAGTATTTTAACCCAGTGGATGTAAAATGCGCCACAAGAATTGAGCCACCACAAACTACTAGCTTGTAGTGTGTTACAGTGCGGTTTTTTTTACGCACACACAATAATAAAAATTAGGCTACACGAAAAATGTATATATTTGGCGGTGAAAATGACGTTTCTTGGTAGTCACCACAGCTGAAAAACCCCAAACGTTAATTAACCCCTGGATGTAAATTGCCGCCAAAGAAATTAGCAGCAATAAATAAAGTGGATTTGTATTGTAAAAAAAAAAAACGCTGTTACTTTATATGAATACAACAGGAACTGCTTAGATCCCCTTGGATATTCAATGTGCCTGTGAGCAGATAGGATTTAAATGTAAATGCAGCAGCCGTGGAGTACCACACTGATTTTTAGAACCAATACCCCAAAAAAATTATGAAATATAACATTAAGAGAAGCAGTCTCAGAGACAAGCTGAGACACCCCCCAAAAAATCGCTGTATAAAAATCATTTCTTCAGCAACAATCAGTCCGTGCAGCACCTTCCCTGATGAGCACATGAGAGAGTGTGAGCTCCAGCCCGTCGGCGCCCTGACTATTTATGGCGGCAACGTCACAGAATCCCGCCGGTCTCCTTGATTGGCTTCATCTCTGCAACATGTCATGCAGGCTATGCCCTTCTTCCTCCCAGAGTCTTTGCCCCATGTAACGCCATTGCTCGCAGCCATTTTTATCATGAAAAGCACACTTACGTTCACCCGAAGTACCCGCAAACTATCGACCTATCTGTTCAGAACCGAAGTTTTCCTGAAATTCTAAACGAATTCCACTTCGTTAGACTCAATTCGCCCATCTCTACCCATAATGTTTTATTTTCAACAGACAGTAGCTTCATGAGACACGTTTTATAATGGTGTTTGATTGGTGGGGTTATATTTAGAAACATACATTCTAATACTGTTAGGCATTCATGGTGGAATTGAATAGAAAACCTCTCTATATGCCTTCCTATAAAACAGATACATTCATAGAGTACAGTAGATGGCCTCATGTGTTTCTGGAGCTTTGTTACAGTCTTAAACAGAAAAAAGGGAACAAGGGAATATTTGCAATTTGCTCAAAATTGCTGCAAAAAAAAACTGCAGTTATGTGAAAGCACCCTTTTTTTCTTTACACGCTACAGTACATGTAGTGTAACAAAGCTATGGATACATCCAATCACAAAAAAAAAATCTGTAAAAAAAGGTTAAACATGTACCAAAGTTGCTGTTATTAGAATTTTGACCTAGAGCTACTTATTCTCATGGATCAATAGACACCATGAAATCTAAAAAAGTTTTTACTGAATAACACAGAAAATGATGTCTGATATTGAAGGAGTTAACACCGGTTTCCCATCTTGGTTTTTTTTTTGTGTTCTCTGTAGCAATATTTTTACGCACTAACTTGTCCAACAAGAGCCCCTATTTTGCAACGTATGGATTTTGCCACTGTCAGACCTGGTATTATTTACACTGCATATTACAGTCAGGGCGAAATTAATCCCTATTGTCACCATCTGCTTTTTTATTTATCTGGCCAACGAATGGCTATGAAGGCGTTTACATGTTGCTAATATATATTAGGACCTAGAATCTGACTCCAGTAACCAAACCAACCCCTGTTATCTGCCTATGTGAAATTTAACACATGGGCTACAAAGAAAAGCTTTTATTAGTTGTTTGGCCTACTCGCTTTCAACATGTGGCCTAGTGAATTTAACAAGCGTCTACATTAGAGCTGACATATCCCTTATGTATAGTCAAATGGTGATGAAGAATAAGTGATCACAGTAATGCTACTCAGACCAGATATTTGATTTAACTCCCAGCTGGGTTACAATATTGGATTAAAGGGTTAGTCTCTCCATAGATATTTAGGTTATAGCCACAGGATATGCTATAAATGTGTAATAGGTTTGAATCCTACCTCTGCTGGGCCACTGCACTTAGATGGACAATGAACAGAGAAGAGATCAAGCGTTTGTGCATGTCTCTATTCACTTCTATGGGTATTACAGAAACAAAACTCATTTGTTCTCTGCAGGAGTGGACATAGATAGCAAAGGGCCCCTGTACAAAAACAGCAAATGGGCCCCATTCTAATAGCGCATCACAGAGCACCCATCCAATGTCTCTATAACCAACCACCAGCAGTTGTAAACTATTAAATTAAATGTTCAACCATGTGTATGTTATCCAAAAAGCAGTAAGTGTTTTTAAGTTATCAGAGGACCTTCTTACCCACTGGGCCCCTGTGCAGTTATACAGGTTGAACTTGTGATATGACCATCCTTGGTTGTCTGTCTTTCATTAACTCATAATCATTCACTATGGGCATGCTTGTTGGGTATTATCTATGCTTGCCAGCTCTCCTTGAACCTCGGGGAGAGTCCTCTTAGGTTTCAAGAAAATGTGTTAAGTCTCCAAAGTTCCATATACAGTATTTACAGCACTTGGATGGTGCAGGCTTAAAAGCTGGGCCATGTAATCTAGAGCTGGGCTCCTGACCCATTAGATGCCGCAATCAACAGGTGCATTTAGGTGCAAGACAGAGGGAGGGGCCTCCTTCTGTCAACCATTGTCATTCCAACTACACGAGTGCAAGATGTCAATGGATGCCGTGACCATGATCAGTTAAGTTATGGCCTCCAGATCTGCCATGTACAGAAGTATGTCAGGCCCCATTGAAGACACAGTCTAATAGGCATAATACAGTAAAGCACTTCTAGGTATTATAAAAGTGATCCCATAGTAAGTCCCATAGCTGGACTAAAAATCAAAACTTGTAAAAAGAACAATTAAAATAAAAAGTTAAAATATTTCACAAATTAAGTAATAGCAAAAGAAATCAAAAAACCTAATTCCCTAACGGACACTAGTATACATAAAAAGGTATTGCTACATCTATAGCAACCTAATGTATAAAATGATTATGTTATTTCAGCCATATAGTGAACGCCAGAAAAAAAAATGACTACTTATGTGCCCCAAATTGGTACCAATGAAAACAACTTATTCCACAAATAAAAAGATGACACACAGCTTCAAAATAAAAAAAGTTATGGCTCTTTGCATGTTGTGACATAAAAATTTGATTTTTTTAAAACAAAAAGGTTTTAAAGTGGCCATTATGATTTAGAAATGTATGGAGGGGCCTGTCAAAAGAGGTGTGGCCTGTACATTGAGTGTATCTTTTCTTTAAAAAATTCTGTAGTACACAAATCTCCTAGAATACAATTTTTTAAGTTTGGTATAATCACTTCTTTACCTCTATCACTCCTGCAACCAATAATAATAAAATCTTTTTAGTGTGTCCTTCAACTCTTTAACCGGTCAAAGCATCTTGCATTGGTGAACCATTACCTTAAAGAGAACCTGTCACATAGTTTGTGCGCCTCTTGCTGAGGACAACACAAGCTAGTGACAGACCTGCTGTTCCCAGTGCTGTGTCCCTTATTCTGTAAGATGCAGGAGTTTTAGAGCATTTACACCTCAAATCTTATTCATGAGCAGGTGTTAGCCCCACCCACCACAGGCTAGTCCCGCCCACTGACAGTTATTCACGTTTCTACTTATTAAAAGTAATAGGTTTATTAGTTGAGGTGGGCGGGGCTGGCCTCAGATGGGTGGTGTTTGAAAAAAACTGACTCTTTGAATGACCCTTCGAATGAGATTGAGATTTGAGCATTAAATACACAAAAACTGCTGCATCTTATAGAATAAGGGACACAGCGCTGGAAACAGCAGGTCTGTCACTAGCTTGTTCTGCCCTCAGCAAGGGGAGCATAAACTATGTGACAGGTTCTCTTTAACTCATTCCTGACACTGCGTGTACCTAAATGTCTTATGTTGGAAAGTGTTCCCACAAATGGACTTATTGGTACATCCAGGACATTGTGTGGACTCACTAGCAGAGTCCGCACAATTGGCACATGAAACGAGCTGTATATTAATGCTGGCTTCATGCAAGAGAAAGTAATCTCTGAATCACAGGAATAGGAAAAAGCAAGGGGCTAAAGGGTTGATCCTTTCATGCACTTTAACAACACATTAAAGTCTGATAAGTGCAGGTCCCAGAGGTGGGACCTCTAAAATTGTCAGCTCAGAATGGAGAGCCGAATGTGCTTGTGCACAACTTTCCATTCTGTTTTAGAAGCATTCCGAGTCAGATGGTGTGTTTGGCTGTACTTGGAATTCTAATAGATCAGAATGGAGAGTTATCTGCTAGCACAAGCATCTCTCGATTCAGCATTTTTGGGGGCCCATTCCTGAGACAGGTGTGTGTCCAAGATGTGGCACCTGCACCTATCGATATGCTATCAAAGTACATGCTGGGACCACCCCTTTAACAAGAGAAAAGTTATTAAATTGCTTAAGTTCATCATAGGAAATGTCTATGATTTTATTTGTTGCTTCAACATCACTTTATGTTCTGATAGCTGTGGAGGAATTTTTGTATTAACAATGTCTTCTGAAGTGGGGCCACATGGTGGCTCATTGGTAAGATTTGTTGGTTTGCAGCACTGGATTCCTAAATTTTGATTTGAGCAAAGGCAACATCTGCATAGAGTTTGAATATTCTATCTGTGTTTGCATTTGTTCTCGCTCACATTCCAAAATATACTAAAAGGTTAATTGTCTTCCTGACCCTTGTGTGTGTGTCTCAAACAGGACCACTAGATTGTAGCTTCATAGGGTACAGGTACTGATCTAAATGGTAATGATCTCTATGCAGCACTGCGGAATATGATGCCACTATGAAAATAACTTAAAAAAATTTTTTCCCCAAATTTTTTATCTGAAAAAATTTCAAAAAATTTGTTCCCGCCCCAAATTTAAGGGCAAAAAACGTTTCGGGAAATAAAGGGAGAGATTTTGGCTTTTTTTTTACCATATGAGAAACTCGTTTTCAGCTATTTGCTCTCATACATTCATGCACTTTTGTGTACTTAAAATTGTTGTGAAATATTTTATGGATATTTAGGATGATGACTACCATCAAAAAAAGGACAGGGACTGAATTTTTTCCTTTGTTTTTATTTTATTTTCCCCCTGAATAAAGGGAAAAAAAATAATTTAAATTTTAAGATTTAATTGACCACAGCAGACTTTTTATTTACATATAAACAAAAATTTGAGAGAAGACCCCCGATGTTTTTTTATGCGCACCCCTCCCCTGTTATTAAAGGATTCCCACTTTTTTACTTTTAAACCCGATGAGCATTAGCAAAAGGGCCCCCAAATCCTTCCATAGAGATGGAATAAGGATAATACCGAAATTTGGCGTAAAGCCCTTGTTACTTGGGGTTTTGCTTTTACCCTTGTTTACATATTTTTTTAAGAAATAAAGCATGATGATTTTAAAAGGACCTCAGCTGTGAGACCATTTACATGCGTGGTAAGTGAATGGAGTGTGAGCCTCTGCTATAGGAGGGGGATGTGGCACGGGAAATGAAAGTGGGGGCATTGGATCAAAAGTATGCCCCTTTTTTCTACTTTTTTTCCCCCCTGGCCCCAATTTTTTCCTTAATTTTGGAAAAAATGGTTTAACCTTTTAAGATTTTGGGCCAAAAAGGGAAAAAAGGGTGCATAGGTGTTAAAAAAAGTGGGGGGCGGAGGGGAAAGGTCCCCCCCCCCTTTTTTTTTAGGTGGGGGGGCGGTCCCCCCCCCCCTTTTTTTGGCAAATTCAATAAAAAAAATCCCAAAAGAAAAACATGAGAATTTCGCTAAATTTGGGGGGAGCAGAGCCCGAGGGAAGGAAAAAAGTTAAAACCCCTTTCCCCTTATTTTTTCTGTTGGGATTTGGGGGGGGGCAGAGTGGGGCAAATTACGGGGGGGTTTGGAAAAAACGGCCAAAACCCTGGCCAAAATTTCGGGTAAAAATTCACAAAATTTCATAGAGAACTATGGATTATTTTTCCTCTCCCTGGGTCGGGGAATCCACCAGGGGGGGGAGATAAATTACATGTGAAAATTTCCAGCGGCGTATTTCCCCGCCCTGGCATTGCAAGTTATGGGGGCCCGGGGAAGTTTCCGGGGCCCCCCCCCCTCCCCCCCACCCCCAAAAAACCCCAGTTAAACCCCTTTTGAACATAGCCTTAGGGCAGCAATGATTGGTGGAAAGGAGTTACAGGGGCTGCTTCCCAATAAAAACATTTTTCACAGTCCAGGAAACTCTGTATCTGGGGCTGTTTCTTTCCCTTTCCCCCTTTTATACCACTTCCCCCCTGTTTAGCCCCCAACGAGCGAAGAGAAGCTCTTGCCCAATGCCAAATGACCAGCCTTTCCCGGAGACCCCAAAAGGGGGGGAAAAGGGTGCTAGGGGGCTTGTGTTCTTTTGGGGTTAGGGTATTTTACTGTATATGTGACATTGTATATACGGGACAGCCCCTGTGTCTACCTTTTTACTTTTCCCCGCACTTAAAGTACCCAGGAAAATGAAAATGGGAATGGGGCCGAACCTGCAGGGATTTTAGAAGTGTGGACTGGCCAGCGCCCAAATTCTTAAAAAAAAAGGCATTAAACAGAGGGCACAGTTTTGGGCCCCACTAAAAAATGGGTAAATCCGGCCCTTTGGGGGGTTTCATTCATGCGAAGATTAAAGAAAGCTGGATTCCCGGGGGGGATTTGTAGGATCTGCCTCAAACCGGTGTCCAAACCAAACCCTTTTCCCCTTTTTAAAAAACAGTGTGTTTTTTACGGCATAAATTTTACTTCGTACTTTCAGTGCCTACAAAAGAAATTTTTTGAGGCATTTTTCCCCACTATCGCATTTAAAAGGGGAAGGGGGACGAAATCTGCCCCGGGCGTCCCGGGGGCGTTTGCTGTCAGAATTCTGCATTTGCCCAAACGCCAAATTTTCCAAAAAAGCAAGAACCCCTGACAATGTTTAAAAAACCCTATGTGGCCCCCCCCCAAGGGGGTAGGGTGTCTGTGTTCAATAATGTGTATATTTTCACAACAAATTTTGGGGGTACCTTTGTCTAAAAGTAGTTAGGGCTTGGGGTTAAAAGTGTGTTAAAGTTAAATTTAAAAATTTGGGGTTTTTGGTGTAAAATTTAAATTTGTGTACAGTTGAATTAATTCTGGGGTTTTCAGTGTGTAATTTAAATTAACCCCGTTGTACATTTTTTGCAATGTAAAAACTTTTGGATAGGGTTTTTTAATGTATTCTCTTTGGGGTTTTGGGGGAATATAATTGGGGGGAAGGTGTGTAATGTTTAAACTCTGGATACGGTGGGTATTGTAATCCCCCCGGGTTGATGAAAAATAATTTCGGGGTACAGTGTTTTAATTTTGTTTATGGGGGGTTTTTGGGGCCCAAAAATAATCTTCTGTTTTAAAGTGTGTAATTTTAATTTTTTCTGGGGGTATTGGGGAAAAATGCGGGAATATCTGGGGTAAGGTGTTTTAAACTAATTTTTTGGGGTACAGTGAGTTTTTGTTTTCTCTGTAACAGTGTGTAAAGTAATCTCTGGGGTATTTTGGGTGGGAATTTAAAAAACCTGGGGTTTCAGTGAGTTAAAGTTTAAAATCTGGGAAAAAAGGGGGGCCCAATTTTAATAATTTTTCTTGGGGTTTGGTAAATAATTTTTAGTCTCCGGGGTACGGGGTGTTAAAGTTAATTTAGGGGGACAATGTGAATTTTAAAATTGGGGTCACCTGGTAAAAGTAATTTCTGGGGCATGGTTTTAATATAACTGTTGTACGTGTGTAATTTAATCTCTGGGGGACGGTTTAATTAAGGGAGTAAAATTTGGGTTAGGTGTGTAAACTAATCTTGGGGTACAGTGAGTAATTTAATTCTGGGATTGGTTTTGTAATGTAATTAAAACTTGGTTGGGGAAATGTGTAATGTAGTTTGGGAATTTGGGGTGTAATGGAAATTTTGGGTACAAATGTGTAAAGTAATCTTGGGTTTCAAAGTTTTAAAAGTAATCTTGGGGGAAAAGTTAATTTAAAACTTCGTGGATGGGGTGTAAAGATTCTTAGGGTAAAGTGTAATTTGTAATCCCTGGGGGGATAGTGGGGTTTTTTAAACTTTGGGGTAAAGTGGTTTAAAGTAATTCTTTTTGGGTCAGGGTGAAAATTAAAAACATTTTTTGGGGTTTTTGTGTTTAATTTTTTTAATAAATTCATTTTTATGGTTTTCAAATTGGGTTTTTAAATTTATGTGGCTTCCCCTGTAATATAAACCCCCTTTTTTTGGGGGGCAGGGGTGCTGTTTTCCTTTGGGGTTTTTGGGATGCAAAAAAATAAAATTTTTTGGGGGGCGTATGTGGGGGCCCCCTAAGTGAAATTCCTTTGGGTACGTGAGATTGGGGTTTTTTTATTTTCCTCCTTTTTATTGTGTGTTTTAACAATTTAAAAGGGTAAAGATGGGGGGGGAAGGGGGGTTTTGCAAAAAAATTTCTGCATTGACACATTTTTTATTTACATCTAGAGGGGGAAACATAGGTGGGCTGGTCCGGTTTCATTACCAGGGCTGCTCTTTAGTCCCAGTCTGGCTCTAAACTTAAGTAATTAAAGAGCCACTCATAACCTTACGGATTGCACCAAAAGTGTTTGCCAGAAGGACTCCGCCCGCACCTGCTGGAGGAGCTCACAGTACTCCCTCAGACCTCCTCGCTGGGTGCGAGGAGGCCACTTCACTACAGGGAGAGGAGGGGAGAGAAGGGAAGGGAGGGGAAGTGATAGGGAAGGCGAGTGAAGGGGGGAGGGAGGGATAGGAAGATAGGGGATGAGAGGGAAAATTGGTCCCCCCCACTTTTTGAACCAAAGTTACACCCCTGGAAAGAAGTATATACCTCTTAATACATTTGAGGCACCTTTAAGCAGTTCTTGTGTCAGAAAGCTAGCATAGAAGCTACAATGAATGCCCCACCTCCACTCAAAGTGGGAAATTTATGAACGGGGCTGCGCCAGAAGTCTGGTGTATTTTCAGCCCATCAGACACAGTCCTGTTCGCATTAGTGAAAAGCCTCCCGAATGCCATTATTAGGTGCAGGAGGCGGGGCACACTAGAACCGTAGAAAGCTATAGATTTAAAGCTGCACTACGGCAATTCTAGGCGCATTACTGCTGGAACAGGTAAACCACTTTCAAAGTGGTATACTTGAGCCAGAAATGTCATGTTAGCGCTAGAATTCCGCCTGATTTATCACCCGCTGTAGAGCGGGTTCATAAATCAAGTGCATTTTATGCTATTATAATGCGCATGAAAGTTGGTGTTTAAATGCCAGATTTCATACATGCCACCCAAAATGTTTAATTGCTTACCAAATGTTTTTCTGGTGGCCCAAGGTGCTGACACAACAATAAACTTCTGTACAACATGGCCCAAAAGTTCAGAAGAAAACAACCCTTTATGTAACTGACTTTGAAACTTTGTACTTGTCACCGGGGTCTATATTTTATGAACTGATTCCCAAACAATTTACTATACCTTATTGAGGTTATTTTTAGTGTGTGCAATGTTAAAAAAGTTTACATTGCAGCTGAAAATAGTTGTACATGTAATAAGGGTAGAAAGGGACCACTTCAGGCACTAAGAAGACTGTGAAATGTTATACCAGTTGAGAATGTTAATTAAATGGGTATTTAATCACTTTTCGAAATATATGTGATTACAAAAAGTGAAGCCTGTGAGAGCTACAGCCTTCCTTACATGCCCTTAGTTACTTAAAAGTTTACATTAGACACGACCAGGAGCTAACAGGGAGCTGATCTGGCCTCGCTTGCCTGTTTGCACTTCTTTTCTGATGACAGGGAACATGAAGAAGCTGGCAAGGGACTGTGGAGAAAGTGCAGTGTATGAGTCTGTCTGCTGTATAGAGAATCCACTGTTGTAATGTTATTATTTGAGTAAACTTTTGAGAAGCTCCCTGATTCCTCACTCTCTGCTCACCTCCTCCCTCTGAGTTCATGACTCAGCATGATTTGTTTATATTCTCCCCTGAGCTGATAAGGAGGTAAGGAACTCACTTTGTGGCAAAACCCCTTTAAGGATAACTTGTGTGCTTTGGTGTTTTTGGTTGCAGGAGATGTAGCAAAATATTGTAAAACAGTAATACTTAAAAGTTTGTGAATCTTTTATAATTGTCTATGTTTCTGCATAAATTTGACCTAAAACTTTTTCAGATTTAACACAAGTTCTAAAAGTAGATAAAAAGAACCAAATCAAATGAGTCAAAATATAAGACCTATTCATTTTGTTATTAAGAAACATAATTCAGTATCACATACTTGTAAAATTTTAGATTACCAGAATTACAACAATGGTTTGTATGGCAGGATTCCAAGGACAAAGCTTCTGCTCTCCAGAAAAGAAACTTGCTGCTCACCTGCAGCTTGCTAAAGATCACCTGGACAAGCAAAAAAGCTACTAGAACAATATTTTGTGAATGAATGAGACCAAAGTAGAGCTTATAGGTTGAAATGAAAAGCGTTATGTCAAACACTGCATTACAGTATGAAAACCTCATACCATCGGTGAAACATTGTGGTGGTAGTACTATGGTTCGGGCCTATTTTGCTGCATCTGGTCCAGGACAGCTTGCTAATATTAATGGAACAATATATTGTAAATTATACCAGTAAATGAAAGGAAAATGTCAGGATATCTGTCCATGTGGTGAATCTCAAGAGAAGATGGGTCATGCAGCAATACAATGACTCTAAGCACAACAGTTGTTCTACCAAAAAATGGGTTAAAAATAAACTTAACATTTTCCTATGACCGACTGAAAGTCCTGGCCCTAATCCGACAGAAATTTTGTGGAAAGGACATGAAGCGAACAGTTTATGGGAGGAAACCTACCAACATTACAGCGTTGACGCCGTATTGTACAGATAAATGGACTAAAATTCCTCCAAGCCAATGTGCAGGACTTATTTATTATTTTTTTATTATTATTATAATTTATTTTAAAGCGCCATTGATTCCAGGGTGCTGTACATTTGAGGGGGGTTATATACATAACATGTATGAAACAAAGTACAGTGGCAACGGTAAGTGACTAACAATTGGTACAGAGGGAGAGAGGACTTTGCCCGCGAAGTCTTACAATCTACAAGGAAGGAGGAAAGAGACAGGAGGTGAGGGACAGACATGTTTATGGAGTGGTGTAGGGGCAGCAGGGTTAGGGCTCGTCCCCACGGCAAACAGCAAATACCAGTCGGATTATCAGACTGGTATCTGCTCTGTTTTCCGGCTGTGCACACGGCCGCAGGGGGGCGGCTTTTCTCTGCAATTAGCGGAGAAAAGCCCTCCCTCTTCTGATTGTTCATGTTCCGCCCGAAAACCAGTCGGAAGAATGAACATGTTCAATCGTTTTCGGACCACCGGTGGTCTAAAAATGGTCCCATGGAAAATCGGATTTTCCATTAAGATCAATGTTAAAAGTTGTCACCCGGTTTACAAAACCAGGTGAAAACCCGTGCTGTGTGGACAAGCCCTTATTGTAGGTTATAAGCAATCCTGAAGAGATGGGTTTACAGGTCGCTTTGCCGCTGGTGACAGTGGAGGAGAGTTTGCTGTGTTGGAGCACTGAGTAAGTGTGAGCAGTGTCTTCGGTTCTTCTCGGAACTCCAATGGAATAGAAAGCTACAGGGAAGACTATTCAGTCTTCCCTGTAGCTTTCAGGACCCCATTATCGAGATAGATGTGGGTCCCAGAAGTGGTACCTGAACCTATCAGACTTTGATGGCATATCCTAGCAATATGCCATCAAAGTCTGTGGTAGTCAAATCCCTTTAACAATTACCAGTTCTCTTACTTACTTTTAAGGACTTTTTTTTTTAGAAAATTTATGAACAAAAAAAAGATATTCAAGATTCAAAATTTTTTAACCACCATGTATATTTTCATTGCGTCAGCTGTTTTTTGTACGTTTGCGTGACTGTTTTTTATGGCAACATGGTAGAGGGGAAACTCTGGCCTAGGTATCATGAGGAATACTGTAGTGGGGCCATAGAGAACTGTAGGGCAAACATAAAGGAACATTAAAGCAGCACCACATTCAAAAAATTCTTTTGGCTCCCGAGGTCTGAATGTTTTTTCATCTAAAAAAGGGGGGCATCCTCTACGCTTGGGGAAACGAAAGTTTTTTTACATAAACAAGAAAGGGATTTTTTTACTTAAGAATGAGACAGAAATTCTCGCCAAGGGATTTGTCATGGGAATTAATAACATACCCAAAAAAGGGGTTTTTGGATGCATTTCTGGGCAAAATAAATAAAAATTATATGTCTGGGATTCTAAGGGGTCATGATAGGGGGATTTTTCCATTGCCAGATTGGAGTCGGGAAGGTTTTTTTTCCCTAAAATGAGACAATTGGCTTCTACCTCAGGGGTTTTTTTTGGCCTTCCCGGATCAACCCCTTACACAACAGCTGAACGGATGATGTCCCCTCTTTTTTTCGGCCTTACAAACTATGAAACTATAAAACTATGAAGGACATGAACGTGGTGCTGCTTCAAGCTTCATAGTTGGATATTTTGGAATCTGTAGTCCGGTTATAGCAGCTTGCACATAAGTATTTTTATGCATCATTTGTGGTGCTACCCTTTTTTCTTTTTTATTATTATAGAGAAAACATCTCTTCTGGGAGATTTCCATTCTAGGTATATATAAAGCCAAAATGATACTTGTTTTACTAGATAATAAGAGTCTATGGATATATCTCCATATACAACAGGAGCTTTCCTGGCAAATATAGTAAACGGCACTGAAAATGCAGTGTGAAAAGAGTGAAATGCTCTAACATACAGAGGCTACTAACTAAGAGATCCCCATAAGCCCTTAAAAGTGTACTCCCTTAGAACACATAACGCTCTCCGGAACCTATTTGTTGTGTGTTGCAGTGTTCCAGTTTTCCACATGCAGGTTACAGTGATTACTTCTGTTGCTCAATAACCCAGGGACAATTTTGTCTGAACATGTACTGTATATTGTGCTGTTTAACACTGACAAATTATGAATAAATATTGTCCTGTGCCTATGACTCACACTGTAGCTTTGATATGTTGGCTAACCCCTTCCTCACATCTACAAATATTCCTGCATCCAGTTTCTAGAATTTCATATTATCAAAAGAAATGACCTGGAAAAAAATACAGTGAGTGTATATACCCATCAAAACACTAGCAAAACTTCAATAGGGATTCTGAAAATTGTAATTTAACTGTTACATTCCCAGCGAAATGTATTTTATTATAATAATCCAAGCAATTCCTGTTCTCAAAGTAAAGCTGATTTACACAAAAAGATCTTATGTCCAAAGGTAAACCATTAGTATTTATTATCCATCTGCTTTTGTGCAGTTTTTTATGTGATCGCACTGAGAAGCGGTGATAGATTTAACAGTTCACTGTCTTCAAGAGCCAAAATAACAGCCAGAAGGGAGTACCCGGCTCAGTTTTCAGAGTAGATAGCTCATTCTCTGCTTGATTCTAGGTAGTGATTACTGCCAATTGCAACATTATCTAGAGTAAAATATTGATGGTACTATAACAAGTATCCAAGAACAAGATGTCTATGTGCACCACTGACCTTAAGAAAAGCCATTTAGTCGAAATGAGATATGGTGATTTGTCACATGGTAAAAATAAAGCGTTCTTTACTGGGGTCACAGAATTGGTGGTGTCTTGAAATTTCTTCAACTCTTAGGGCGACATGTAGGAATTCGAATGCGTACTTTACTTGGCGCCGACACTCCAGTTCTCAATAGATATGGAAGAGTGGCGAATACGACAGTATGAAGATTTTTGGCGCATAGAGCTTAACGCGCCAAACTTTGTATGGGCACAGAGTGTAATGCGCCAAACATCTGTCATATTCTACATTCTCAGAATCTCATAATCCGAGCATTGAAAAATTAAGAGGACGACATGTATGAATTCGAATGCATATTTTTTTTTTAACTTGGCGCCACCACCACAGTTCTAAATATATATATAGAAGAGTGTAGAAAACGACAGATTTTTGGCACATTACATAGAGCTTAGTGCGCCAAGTTTGGCGCATTACGCTCTATGCCCATACAAAGTTTGCCGCAATAAGCTCTATGTAATGCGCCAAAAATCTGTCGTATTCTACACTCTTCTATATCTATTTAGAACTCTGGTGTCAGCGCCAAGTAAAAAAAGTAAGCTTTCGAATTCATACATGTCACCCTTAGTATTGTTACAAGTGGCATAAATCAATCTCCCCCAAGTAGTGCAAGTTGTCAGAACCCAGGATAGATTATCATTGTCTCGGTAAAATACAATGGACATTTGACTTCTCAACACACAAGCTACACATTTCTCATTCAGATCTCCATTTTCTGCATCTGATAACACACTGATGCAATTGATTAGGACAACCATAGGGTTCAATAGTATAGTTGCATGGAACTATATGGTGCCGATGGCAATATACTGAATATAGATATAGATTGCCACACTCTCACACCATAGAACCCTTTTGTTGTCCTAATCCAACATTTTACTGCTTTTTGAGACTAAGGGGGACATGTATGAAAACTGTCTTGGTCTAAGATTTTCTTTGTTGCCCATATCAACCAGAGTGCCCGTTTCATTTTTCAGAGCTCTATTTGAAATGAACTCTGATTGGTTGCTATAGCAATAAAGAAAGTTTTAGACGAAGACAGTTTTCATACATGTGGCCCTAAGGGTCTTATGTGTGAAAACTGTCTAGGTCTAAGACTTTCTTTGTTGCCCGTAGCAACCAATCATAGCTCCTCTTTGATTTTTTCAGAGCACTATATGAAATGAAAGGGGAGCTCTGATTGGTTGCTATTGGCAATAAAGAAAGTCTTTGACCTAGACAGTTTTCATACATGAGGCCCTAAGTATTTCAGCGGTAACTACTATGATTGTTTTATATCCTTTGATTAGTTTTATCACCTCATATTAGCAGCAGGTACAATGTTACAATGTATTCATCATACAATACATTTCACTGGTAATACACCTGTAATACACTATGTCTTCATGGAAATGTTAAAATGGCGTCGGAAATTTGACAGTATATTAACATCGGCGTACCGCAGTTTTTGGCGCAGGTGTGGGCAAAAATCACAGCTGGTTTTCAGATTCTTGCTGGCCTAGTACATAGAATTGTACTAGAATCTGTCAGAAGATAGAACATGTTCTATATTACAGCTTGGATTTTCGATTGCGGTCTATGGGCACTAGTTACAGTTGGATTTTTTGTGGATTCTAAATACTGAATCCACTTAAAGATCCGATCAACAAACAGTGCAATGTAGACATGGCCTAACACTTAAAGGGGTTGTCTCGCTACAAAGATAAGCTTTCAACATGTAGGGAAGACTAAATGAAGACGTTTTCCAAATATATTGCGTTGTTCATTTTTTTTTTCTTTGTTGAGGTGATTTTATCACCTTCTGATGGCTTTCTGTTTTCCCAAGTGACTGACTGTGTACTCCTTCTCCCCTGCTGTTTGTTCTATCTGATAGCAGGGAGTGACTCATCACACAGGTTGTGGCAGCAAAGAACTGAGAGCTTGTTGGTTAAATGATCTTTCAGACAAAAGACCCTAATTATTACTGTTTACTTTAACTCAGAAGCTTCGCTGGACCTAAAAAAAAAAAAAATTACATTTTCAGATTTAGCGGCTTACAAATACCCAAAATAAATTCTAAAATTCCAGGCACCATGAAAATTTGTAAGGGACATGTATGAAAACGCATTTCTAGACTTTCTTTTTTTCCCATAGCAACCATTCAGAGCCCCCCCTTTCATTTTTTCCCGGAGCACAATTTTAAAAAAAGGGGGCTCGGGTTTTGGTTGCTAGGGGGGAAAAAAGAAGGTCTTAAATTGAGACATTTTTTTTCATAAAATTGGGGCCCCTATATTTTTTTTGTTTTTTTTTTCCATTTTAAATTATTGTAATTTAATGGGTTACTGATTTAACCCCTAGAAAGTTTGGCCTTTTGGTTTGGGGTCCCTGCTGTGGTCCTCTTCTGCTCTTCTTGTAATTGTATTTTTCCCTACTTTTACTTTTTCGCTTTTTACAGCATTTTAAACATTTTTAAAAATTACAGGGGAGGGTAATGTTTTTGTAAGAAAGTAGTGGGTTTGGGGAAACGCAGAAAGGGCCCAATGTAGACAGAGACCAGCCCCAAAGGTTTTCGGGGGTTCAAAAACAGGCCCTCCTTGTTTTATTAGCACAACAGGAAATTTCCAGCATACAACTTGTCCCCCAACCCAAAAAAAGGCATAGAAAAATAGAAAAACCCCTGCTTGTTTAGGGGGCGGGCCCAAACCACGGGTATTTTCCCCTCACTACACCTTGTTCAGCAAGGGTTTTAGAGGTTTCCAGTTGGGTTTCCCTTGACCTGTAAAGCGACCCCCTATTTCAGCTAAACTAGCAGACTTAAAAGGCCAGCCAAACCCTGGCCTGGAACACAGGGAGTAGTAACCCACCCAAAACTTTGCCTACTCCATTAAGAGCCGTCCCAGGTTTTTCTTGCTATGATTAAGGCAATCTGCCGAAACACATCAGCTTCCACACTTCTTTTTTTCCCATTCCATGTATCGCATGCTATTTTAATATGATGGAATATAGATTACTTTTTAATTTTTGACAGCCCGGAATATACACCTTTTCTCCGTTGCTGGACTTTTTTTGTATGTTACCGTCCTATTTTTTTCATAGTTTTATAGTTTGTAAGGCCGAAAAAAAAACAAAACCTCCATCCAGTTCAGCCTGTTGTGCTAAGGTGTTGATCCGAGGAAAGGGAAAAAACCCCAATGAGGTAAAGCCAATTGTCCTCATTTTTTGGGAAAAAACTTCCCCACCAAATCTTTGGCCCAAACGTAAAAAAAACCCGGGTCAAAGACCCTTTTCCAGAATCCTAGACACAAAAAACTTTTTATATTATTACGCTCCAGAAAAAGCATCCATACACTTTTTGAAATTGTTATTGAATTAAAACCCGACAATTTCCCCTGGCAAAGAATTCCCCCAGGGCCCTTTCTGCCTTACAGTAAAGAATTCCCTTTTTTTTTGTTTATGTAGAAAGTTTTGGGTTTCCCCAAGACTAAAGATGCCCACTTGTTCTAGATACAGCCCTGGGTATAAATAAATCTTGGGAGAGATCTCTATATTGACCTTTGATGTATTTAAACATATTGATTATGTCCTCCCGAAGCCTGACTGCTACAACTAAGTTTACTGTCCACCAGGATTCCCAAGTCCTTCTCCATGTCACTTTTACCCAGCATTTTTTTTAATTTAACATGTAGTCATGTAATGGATTTTTCCTCCCCATGTGCATAACTTTGCATTTATCTGTGTTAAACCTCATCTGCCATTTCTCTGCCCAGGCCTCCAACTTATCCAGATCCCTTTGTAATAACACATTATCCTCTTGTGTTGATTACATTACAAAGCTTAGTATCATCTGCAAATATCGATATTCTACTGTGTAATCCCTGTGTAAGATCATTAATGAAAATGTTAAAAAGGATAGGGCCCAATACTGACCCTTGTGGTACCCCACTAGTAACAGCAATCCAGTCTGAGTATGTACCGTTAATTACTACCCTTTGTTTTCTATCAGTGAGCCAGTTGCTTACCCACTTGCACACATTTTCCCCCAGTCCAAGCATTCTCATTTTATTTACCAACCTTTTATGTGGCACCGTATCAAATGCTTTTGAAAAATCTAGATATAGTGCCTCTCCCCGATCCAGTCTAGCACTGACTTCCTCATAGAAGCTGATGAGATTAGTCTGACAGGAGCTGAAGGAACCATACTAACGCTAAACGGATGGCAACCACTTACTGTGGCTGCCACAACATAAATGAACAGTTCCTACCTCACCTAGGCCACGTTACCTTGGTGACATGTCACTTATTACCTCTTTCCCAGGTGTATGCAAGAAACCTAGCTGGAATGTACACACCATAATGGACCTTCCCAGCTGCTTCCTTATAATAGATAGATAGATAGATAGATAGATAGATAGATAGATAAGGTGGTTTATGCTGCTCTATCTGAGAGCAGGAAGTGATAGAGGGACAGAAGCGGAGTTCTTTGATATATAGGGTTATATGATCTGGAGCAGCATTTCTGCGTGAAAAAACCTGATGAGACTTCTTAAGAGACAACTGGTATGGCTTACCCCACCCACATACAGTGGCTGACAGCTTTCCTTGGATCAGTGTGTGTACAGAGCAATCTGTCAATCACTGTATGTGGGTGGGGCTAGCAGTATTTTCAATTTTGGTTTAATCTTTTTCTCTGCTCTTTATTTATTAATTTATATTTAAATCATGTAACCCTACATATCAAAGAACTCATCCTGCTCTCAGATAACCTAACGTGTTCCTTTAATCCCCTTACCAGCAAAAGACATACCCCTACATTCTGGTGCTGGTAAGGTTCCATGTAGCAGGATTACTCATGACCCTAGGCAATGCCTATTCCTTTGCTGCCTCTGACCAATCTCTCCTCCCCCCAGATCCCTTCCCAAGAAAAACACCGAGACCTGGGTTGGATAAAATGGCCACAGCAGCCGTTTATTAAACATATAACATAAACACACATATTGCAAATGAGTATAGCCAAATACCCATTTGCCCAAACCAAGAACCAACTTGGGGCTGAGGTCCTTGGAGCCACGATAAACCATAGGATCAGAGTCTGGCGACAACCTTCTTTTTACCCCCAGCCGTCACCCCCGGCTTCAGGGCACCCAACAGCCACCTCAGGCGGCTAACCGTACAATAACCTGCTCCCAAGGACGCTGCCCTGTGGAGCCCGAACCTTCGCCAGCCCTGTCCACCCGAACACTGGGAGCCAAGCTGAGCCTGACTCCCCCACAACTTTTCAGCGACTCCAAGGACCCCAACCCGCCACAGCTAGCGATCATGACTCCTCATGATCGTGAAGCCCCCCACAGCCCCAAGGCCCGTTCCAGGCCTTCACGTATGTCCCAAGACCACAGATCCAAACCGACGGCGTTCAGGTGAACCCCGTCTCTCCGCCAAAACTCCCCCACACCTGGTTCCAACTCCCTATGACGTACCACGAAACCCCCATTCCTGGAAACAAAGGATGCCACTGCTCTGTTCACCTTAATTCTTGCTCTATTGATCCCCTCTGCCGAATCCGCATGCCTCCAAGCTAACCGCGGCACAATGTCCGACCACAGAACCACCATCCCCGGGTATAGGGACCACAGCCTGAGAAAGTCATATCGCATGTCCCTAATCAACTCCCTAATGGGGCGCAAACCCAAGTCGTTACCCCCAACATGGAAAACAACCATATCCGGGGCCCGGTCCCAGGAAACGAAAAGCTGAAACTCCGGCAGAACCTGACTCCATCTAAGTCCTCGTTTCCCGATCCACCGAACTGTCGCCACTCCTTCCGGGATGCCCAGTTGCCGGCCGCTCGCTCGCAGCACAGCCCGCTCCGCTCCCCAGTGCACAAACGAGTGGCCGAAGATCCAAATCAAACGACACCCTGTAAGAGACAAAAACACAGCAACATCCAGAAACCCCGCCACATGTTACCCCCCCCCCTTGAAACCAAGGTTCATTTACAACGAGCCCTGAATCAAGTGCGGGCGAATATATAATTTATACCTGTCGGACTCCCATCTGCCTATTCTCTTCACCGCTTCCGCATCTAATCCCCACCCTGCCGCTTCCGTGGCAGCGCCTATCCTAAAGGAATGTGGCGCAAACTGAGTAGGATCCAATCCCAATTCCTCCAGACAGCGACGAAAGACCGCAGAAAATTGAAACCGGGACAAAAATTTTCCATCTGCATGTGTCAACAAGGGCCCCTGCTCCCCACCGTACTGACGCCTGTACCCTGCAAGACACCGAACAGGGCACATAGGGGAACCCCCGACCGCTCCTAATCGCAGTGTTTTTCCCTTCCCCAGCTGATCCGTTTTTGATCTACGTATGTGAATTAAAAGACAGCCCTCCTGGAGCTGCAGATCTTCGTGCCGCAACCCCCCAGCCACCGTCCTGCTTGGGCTAACCAATTCCCCAATCCGTAATGCGCCAAAAAAGGCCAGTGAAAAAGCCAGACGAAATAGAACAACCTCAAGCTCCGAGTCGCATACCTCCTCCAACTTGTCCCCTAGCCGTTCCAGCAGCTGGAATACTACCGGGCTACGCCTATCCCCCACCTTCGCGCCCCGCCTATAACCCTTCAGTGCTTGTACCACACCAAAGTTCTTGGTTACATCCACCATTCCTCGAGTCTTAAAGTTGAAAGCCAAACCCGCCACAAACCGCATAACCTTCGAGACCGACCAACCGCAATTAGCCGCATGCCCAATAAAACTGAAGAGAGCGGCCGCTCTCTCTCCATCTGAAGGCAAGGGGCCCACCCCCGCCACCCACTGCTCCCACAACCTCCATGACGCTGCGTACGATTCCCAGGTCCCTCTAGCTAACGATGACCTGAACAGTTGGGTAGCGGAACTGAAACCAAGGTCCATAGCTCCTCCGGGCACACCAACCCCTCCGTCGCCGCCTCCGGTGCCAGCTCCCGAAAACGATCCAGCTGTAAGCGAGATAGAGCGTCAGCCAAATCATTCTGTACCCCCGGAACGTGCATAGCCACCACCCATGCATTCAAACCCAGGCACCTTAGCACCAACCGACGCAGCAGGCAAAGCACAGGGGGAGAAGAGGCCGACAGCGAGTTAATAGCCTGTACTACCCCCAAGTTATCACAATTGAAACGGATCTTCTTGTTTACAAAAAGCTGACCCCATAACTCTACTGCTAGAACTATCGGGAACAACTCTAATAGCGCCAAGTTTTTAACCAATCCCGATTCCACCCAACTCTCCGGCCAGCGCCCTGCGCACCATGCCCCTTGGCAATATGCTCCAAATCCCACGCTTCCTGCGGCATCCGTAAACACCTCGATGTCCGCGTTGTCAACCGCTTTATCCAAGATGATCGACCTTCCATTATAATCCTCCAAAAAGGATCTCCACACCCTCAAGTCTTCTTTCATACCTGCCGACACTCTTATGAAATGATGTGGGGCCTGAAGTCCCGCCGTCGCTTGACCCATGCGTCGCGAAAAAACCCTGCCCATTGGCATTATCCTACAAGCGAAGTTCAGTTTCCCCAGCAGGGACTGCAACTCCCGCAACGTAACCTTCTTGCAGGCCAACAACCTGGCAATCTCCCTTCTCATATCCTCTAACTTCCCTTCCGGAAGGCGACATTCCATCAAAACCGAATCAATCTGAATCCCTAAAAAATTAATAGTGGTGGTAGGGCCCTCAGTTTTATCCGGGGCTAAGGGAACCCCAAAATGCCCCGCTACCCATTGCATTGATGCCAAAAGCGACCCGCATACCTCTGAGTCCGCTGGGCCAATGCACAAAAAATCATCCAAATAATGGATGACGGATGATAAACCCGACACATCCCGCACCACCCACTCTAAAAAGGAACTGAATGCCTCGAAATAATAACATGAGATCGAACAACCCATAGGTAGACATCGATCAACAAAAAACGACCCGTCCCAATAACAACCCAACAGCCTGGCACTTTCTGGATGCACCGGCAACAAGCGAAAAGCTGACTCAATATCTGTTTTCGCCATGAGAGCCCCCCTTCCGTATACCCTGAGCCACCGTAGTGCCGCATCAAATGAGGTATAAACCACGGAACAGAGTTCCGGGTCAATACCATCGTTGACCGATAACCCCTTCGGGAAGGAAAGGTGATGAATCAGTCTAAATTTGTTTGGCTCTTTTTTTGGAACCACCCCCAGAGGGGACACCACCAAATCCGGTGCTGGCAAGGAAGCAAATGGGCCCGCCATGCGACCCAATGCGACCTCTTTTGCCAACTTATCTGCTACCACTCCCGGGTGTAAAAGAGCCGATCGCAAATTTTTAGTTGAAAAGGGGACCTCATGGGCGGGCGATGGGATCCTAAAACCCTCGCCAAAGCCACCTCTTAATAACTCCGCTGCCCCCCGATTCGGGTACCTATTTAGGTACGGTTCCATCGCGGCCAGGCTCACTGGAGTCACCCCCTTGCTGAAAACCTGCCCCCTTTCCCTTTCCCTTGCGCAAACACCGAGACGCGCCATGGGAAGTGGAGCTGCAGACCGCACAGACGTGCTTAAAACGGCAACTTGCCCCGAACCTGCATTGGTTCTCGTTGAATTGCCAGCAGACCCCGACTTTAAATCCTCCCTGGGAACTAGTCCCAAAAGACCCGGTACCCCCCTGCTGCCCAGAGCTACCAGGTCCCCCCTGAAAGGGCTGGCCGTATCGTGTCGGGGCCATCACCCTTAACCACAACCCGATGTCCTTTTGGTCCCATCGGATGGATGGTCTAACCGCTTTCCTCTGACGAAATTGTTCGTCATAACGGAGCCAAGCCTGGCCCCCATAAACTCGTTGCGCCTCCCCGATTGAGTCTAAATAACAAAACAGCCCGGAACAATGTTCCGGGTGTTTCTCCCCAATTACACTGGCCAAAATTGAAAAAGCCTGCATCCAATTCTGGAAAGTCTGCGGTATCAACCGCCACCTCCGCTTTTCCTCCTCCTCTTTCTTACTCTCGTCTCTCTTTCCCTTCGCCAGATTAAATTTCTCCAAAGGTAAAAGTGAAAAAATCTCGACGTATTCGTCCTGCCAGATTTTTTCCTTCACCTCTTTTTTAAGATGAGCCCCCAGAGGACCCTCAAAACAGACATACACCTCGCCCCTAGCCCTATCATCCAAACGTACGCTATCCACCGTATCCTGCTCCGTTTGAACTGATACGGTAACCCCCGCCCCACTACGCACCCCCGCTCCTCTACCCAAATCCCCTAATCCCATTGGGGAAGGTAAAAAGCTTCCCGGTGCTACCCCCCAAGCCGACAATGGTGACGCCTGTCCCCCTGAACCTGGAAACCGCGCTAAAAATTCCCTCAGACTACTAGCTAGCTCCTGCAACCCAGGACCCCCTTCCCCCGACGGAGCTAAATCCGACGCCAGCGCTTGCGACGCCCGCCCCGGCGGAGACAAGACAGACAAAGACGTTGACTCACCAGGCTGCACGGGAGCTGTGATCCCGCCAGCCGCGCCGCCCGATCCCAGAAGCCGCTCTCCATGTCCTCGAAAGCCGCCGTCACCACTCCTCGAATCCCAGTCCATACGTGGTCGATCCTGCACGACATGGACCTCTGAACGACGACGTGTCACCGACTCCCTCGACGCCGGCCCCCCGAATGGGCCCATTAAGCGCTCCTCCGGCACCAGTCCTCCAGGACCGGCCGTCCACGATCCATCCCTGGAAATACCGCTGGGCCCCGGCTCGAAATCCTCCGTCTCCGCATCCCGCTGTCGCACCCTGGCGGGTCCCCCGACCGGAACATCGCCAGGGGAACCCGCCGCTGCTGGAACCGAGAAGACTGGAGCCACAGCCGGCGCCACCCCCGGACTGGGCTGGCGCCTGCTGCGCTCCGCTGGGCCCGCCCGCCGAGGTGGATTCCTCCCGGGCCGGGCAGCGCGCGACCGCCCAGATGAGCGCGTCGCCCGACCCGGAGGGTCCCCGGAGGGGCTCCGTCTGCGAACGCGGGCCCTGGGGGTCACCTCAGGGCTCAGCCTCTCAGGAGGGCGGGTCCTGCGCCTAGCGTGCGCCACCGAACCTGCACCCTCCGCCTGAGGGATAGAGGCCTCCGCGGCCGCAGTACCCCCCAACGCGCCCCGCACCTGCTGCTCCAGCCAGGCGGGACCGCGCGCATCGGCTGCGCTCCTGAGCTGCGCCAGCAGCTCCTCAATACCGCTGCCAGACATAATCCTCGGTGGAAGTGTGGGAACAGCGCGCGTCAGCAAGCACTAACTGCTTGATCCCCGCTGACCGCGCAACTGTTCCCGCGCGGCCCGGGGTGCAGCTATATACATGGCTCCGCCCCCCCGGACGTCGTGCGCGCGACTCCGCCCCCTCCTAACCCCACGCAACGGCCGGCGCGCCGGGGCCTGTGGGGCCTCCCATTAGGGCTGCGCCCCCATGTCCGGCCCGGTCTGTAATGCTGCTACATAGAAGGCTGATGTCAGCTGCTGATTGCAGCTGACACCCGCTGGTAAGAGCCAGTAACTTTCTGTTTTACCCCTTGTTTCTCACCCCGATCGGCACCACCACAATGAGATTACTGGGTGTCGTCAGTTAACAAGGCGGCTGGAAGACTTGTGAAGGCTTCCATCGCTGCCATATCTCCCGTTTTACCACCATCTTTGTTCACCCTTCTGCATTGTTCATACCATGCAGAAAGCTGTAAAAACGATCGTGTCCCCTTAGTGGTTAAGTACAAAGTTCACCCCACTTTTTCTAGTTTACAAAGAAAAAAAAAAGTAGATAATAAAAAAGTTACACATAATGTAACACCGCATGCATAAAAGTCCAATCTATTAAAATATAGCATCATTTATCCCATGTGCTGAACAACATAGAAGAGAAAAAATTCCAAACGCCAAAATTGTGTTTTTTTCGGTTAATTAAAAGTGATCAAAAAGTCACGTCTATCCCAAATGGTAGCAATAAAAATTAGACTTCAGCCTGCCAGCCCACTAGAAATGCCCTCTCAATCAGCTCCATAGGTGAAAATACAAAAGAAAAGTTTTTGGTCACAGAAAATGGCGCAGATTTAAAAAAATAGAATTTAAAAAAAAAAAATTATTTATGTCACTAAAACATAATTAAAACCCTACATTTTGGGTGTTTCTGGAATTGTACTCACCTTCAGAATATAGATAACACATCATTTATATGGAAGAGTGAACATCGTAAAAACAAAACCCCCACAAACACGTTACAAGTATGTTTTTTTCACATGTTGCCCCACTTAGAAATTTTCTGCGGTTTCATAGTATATTCTATGATACAGTGAATTACATAATTTGAAATTACATCATGTGCCACAAAATAAAAGCCCTCGTGTCTATGTAGATTAAAAAATAGAAAAGTTATGGCTCTTGGAAGGCGAGGAAGAAAAAAATTTAGAGTCATATTATTATGACTGTCTGTCAGGAAAGGGTTAAATAGACAAAAGGAACCTTTATCAATTGAGGACCTCATGACAATACACATGGAGTGCTGTCACCCACATGAATTAGCAGGAGCCCTATGTGTAAGCATTTTCTATCTTCTTATATTAACTGTCATGAGCCGATAGACAGTTCATGTTCCAGAACACCAGGACGACCATTTCCATTCTGGTGCTGCCCCCTAGTTCCCATACTGGTCCCTGCAAATCCATTGTGTAACAAAAATGGGAGCCATGATCTGTTCAAAGGGACATCTACCTTTAACTCTTACCTGATCTTGAGAGTTACTATAACATTGCTAGTATTGTATGTATTCTCATATTGCTTCTGTTTATTCAGCTCCTAACCATACTACTTGTCTGCCACCTACCCTGATCCATATCTCTCACCTGATATTGGAAGTTCTCCACCTGTCCTGACCATTTGAACTGTCTAACTAAGCCCCCCCTACATATTGTGCACTCTTTTTCCAATTTGAGCTGTTTCTATGGGTGTCTGTGTAACGGGTTGCAACCTGGAGTTTCTTGCAGTAGAACCAAAGCCCCTTGCAGTAGCTAAAGTTAGGGCATGTGCACACGACGGGTTTGGCCACGGGTTCAGCCGCGGCCAAACCTCTTCCTACCCTCGCTACAAGCTCGCATCTCCCGACGCGGGTTTGCGGCGCAGGCACTGGGCGTGGTCGTGGCGCAAGTGGGCCGTGGTTTGGGGCGCGGCTTGTGGCGAGGGTTTGCCCCCATGCAAATTAGTAGGCAGAGGGAAAACCGCGCCGCCAGAGGCGCAGCAGCCGCGGTGACACCCGCAGCCACCGCGCTCAGGACTTCCTGTCAAGAATTGACAGGAGAGTTCTTAAACACGCGCAGCAAGGCCGCGACCCCAAAGCCGCAGCCAAACCCGCGGCGTGTGAATATTAACGCGGTTTCCCATAGGAAACCATATTAATAAAGTGGGCGCGATTTAGACGTGGTTTTGGTTGCGGAAACCGCGTCGGAACCCGCGGCCATAATCTCGTTCAAATCCGTCGTGTGAACAGGGCCTTAAGATCAGGGGCTCCTTAGACTCCTTAGGCTTCTTGGGGCAGCCATACACCAAGTCACATGCATGACAAAGAGGATCCATCATCTATCTTAGAAAAGCTGTGAAGGTTACTTTATTTTTTCACCTTAGCAGAAGTTGGACATTTGAGATTTTTAGTCCCTAGTCTGTGCTCTGGGATACTGCTCATTATATGGTAACATGCTCCCTTGTGTGGTGTTTTCCGCAACTCTATTAGGGGTCAGGTTTGAATCCATCTACAGCTTTGTGGTTTTTATTAAAGGGACACTTGTGTCAGAAAAAACTTAAAAAAAAACATTTTTAGGTAATGCAGACCAAACATTGTTTTTCCAGACTGTTTGTATGGGGGAGTGGCTGCCCCCACTTTGGTTTTTGAACTCCGACCATCTGCACAGGGTTTTAAATCAATACAGAGTAGCTTGTAGCTGGAATCTTCTGTCCCTGAAATGTGGAGGTCTGAACAGCAAAATTGGTAACATATAGAGTGGGTTCCCATCTGTATTGAGGTCGCCTTGTCTATGGCAGGCGGATTTATTACAGTTTTGATAAAAATGTACACTAAGAACCTCAAATTTTCATGTATCTAAAGTAGCAGAAGTGCTTTTCCAATAATTTCTACGTTCCTTTTGATTTTTGTAGTGTTAGTAGAGTGCTGCTGATATTGGATTGTGTTTGTATTTTACTGGCACACCAGCGTGCACCTATGCTCATTTAAAAAAACCTTTTGGTTGTGCGACCAAACATCGTTTTTCTAGCCTGTCTGAAAGGAGTAACATAGTAAATAAGGTTAACAAGAGACATAGGTCCATGGAATCCAACCTTTAGCCCTACAGTGTTGATTCAAAGATAGGAAGAACCTCTATATAGCAAATCCCTTCCTGACTCTAAATATCGCAATCAGAATAAATCCACATATCAACATCCTATCTCCAGAATCTAACATCCATAGCTTGTATTTTTCAAGAAAGGCATCTAAACCCCTCTTGAACTTGGTCAATGAATCCACCATCACAACCTCTTGTAGCAGTTAATTCCATAGTCTCACCGCTCGAACAGTGAAGAATCCTCAACTGTAGTGATGAGTGGACCCTAAAAAGTTCAAGTTCGAGCCGAACCTCGAATTTTCGAACTAGAACCGAATTTCAAACCCCATTAAAATCAATGGTAGAAGATGTTCAGGTTAATTTTTATACCGATGCGGGTGAGGAGAAGCTGCAATTAGCATCCATAACAGTAAACTGGATACGTGGAACAACTTAGTGAAGAAAATCTGGCTCTAAGAGTCACAGAAAAAAATTGAGAGGCTAAAATAATTCATTACTTTCACATGCTAACTGAAAAGATGAGGACAGCGTAGCTATAGGAGGTGCAGCGCTATAGCAGCTTCTACTGGGCTTCTTTAACACATAAGAAGACACCAGTATTGGAAATGGCACATGGTAACTGTCAGGAGCTCCCTATCACTTTCTGCACCAGGGACCAAAAACATGTCATATATGTTGTGGTAGCAAGAACATCCCACATGGAGGTTCAGCTGGCAGGGCCGTAGTTATAGGGGGTGCAGTGGTAGCCAGGGCTGCCATCAGTCATCTATTAAGTGTTTCAGGGCCACATGCAGCTAAATCAAACAAGACCCCCACTCATTACTAGTTCCTATTTTTTAACATATCAGTGGACCCCTCTTTGATTAGGACCCCTAAAAGGAGTACTTCCTTATTGGCACCCCTGCCAGTTACCATGTGCCATGTCCAATACCGGTGTCTTCTTATGTATCAAAGGGGCTTTTGGGACACTTCAGGATGCAGGGCCCCATAGCAGCTGCTACTGCCAGGGGTGTCAATAGGGCAGTACTCCTGTCAGGGGGCCTAATCTAAAAGGTCACTATATTTATTATTTTGCCAGACTATGTGACTAATCTAAAAGGGACCCACAAATATGTTAAGAAATAGAAACTTGTAATAGGTGGGGACCCTATTTGTTTTGGCTGTATGGGGCCCTGAAACGCTTAATAGATGACTTATGGGAGATTGACTGATGACTGATGAATGACTGATGTTCATAGATGACTGATGGAATGTGTATTTCACATTGTCAAGAAGAAGTGCTACAGTTTACTAGTCAGTGACATCGGCAACCGGGGCAACAAAATCGTCAGAGATCCAAGCTTGATTCATTTTGATAAATGTCAAATGATCCACATTCTCAGGGGAAAGACGGATACGTTTGTCAGTTATCACCCTGCCAGCTGTACTGAAGGTGCGTTCTGAGATAACGATGGCTGCTGGGCAGGATAAAATTTGTATGGCGTGTCGAGCAAGCTCCGACCATTCATCCATTTTGGACACCCAGAAGTTGAATGGGTCCAGACCAAGTCCAAAAACATCAGTGTTGAGCCACAGGTAGTCATGGACCATGCTCTGAAGGTGATCTTGGTGTGTCTGAATGCTGCCCTGCCTTGCAGGGTTGGGGAGGTGGTAAAAAACGAGTAAAAAATGTCATCCAGTACGCTCCTGCCACACTGCCTGTTGCTGCTGCTGGCACGTTGCTGACGTTGTTCCACTGTGACATTAGAATGTGAAGAAGACGCAACAGAGCTCTCGAGTTGGTCAATGAGCACTGTCTCCAATTCCTGCATTTTACTGTCAATTTCTGTGGGTGGAAAGAAATTGCTCACTTTTGTCTTGTAACGTGGATCAAGGAGGGGGGGGCCACCCAGTAATCGCTGTTCATTTTTATTGCCTTGATGCATGGATCATGTTGCAGGTAATATAGCATCCAAGCACTCATGTGTGAGATGCTGCCGGGATTTCCCAATCCTCGGGGTTGAGGAGTGCTAACAGAATCTTCCTCCCCTAATATGTTGCAACCTCTTACCACTAAAGGGAAATCGGTACCGTCGGTGTCCACCCCTGCCTCCTCATCCTTCTCCACGTCCTCATCCTGACCGTCACCAGAGCCCTAGCTTGCCTCATGCGCTGTACTCTATGAGCTGTCCTGGACCTCCGCCTAAAGAAGACCGATAAAATTGGGAAACAGTCAGGCCTTCTACATCCTCCAGCGAGTAATACTCTGTGTCCGCATCATCCTCCTCCATCACTGCTGGGACCTGCTACCGCAGAGTGTCTAACGCTTGTTCCAGTAAAATATGACCACAATGATCATGCTGACAATGCCATAATCCTGACTGACCATTTTGGTGGCGTCTTCAAAACTGTCAAGGATGGTGCAGAGATCCTTCACCTGCCTCCATTCTCTATAGCTCAAAACCTCAAAGTCCGCACCAGTGCTAGTCAGGCCATGCGACACTTCATACTGCATAATGGCATTATACTGCTGCCACAATCATTGGAGCATGTGGAGGGTGGAATTACAGTGTGTTGCCACATCAACAATAGAAGCTAACAATAGCTTCTATTGTTCATGCCCGCTGCTGCATCCTTTTGCTGCTTTGGAGAGGAATTTCACGGCTGCCGTTTACAGACCTAGATTGAGTCCCTTGTGTGCTTATGAGAGTTGTGCCTCTAGACTCGATCAGGTGAGCCTGTACCTATTATTGCATTTTTTGAATCCCTGATAGACGGACATACTTCACTATAAGGAGCGCCCCTTGTTTTGTTTTTTTTCTCATAGCCACATCAACAATGAGACACTTGACGGGGAGGCCCAAATGACGCTGCAATGCGGCCAGTCATGCAGAAGCAGGGTGCAAATGCCGGAAGTGTGAGCTAAGACCTCGAGCCTTCCTCAGCAGACAGTCAAGACCCGGGTAGCGTTTGAGAAATTTCTGCACAATCAGGTTCATGACGTGTGCCAGGCAAGGGATTTGCGTAAGTCTACTGATCCTAAGGGAAGCAAGGAGATTTCTCCCATTGTTGCACACCACCTTGCTTGGTGCCAGGTTCTTAGGACCCAGCCACTGGTCGGTCTGAGTGCACAGAGCCACCCACAGCTCTTGACCTGTGTGTTGACCGTCTCCAAGACAGATTACTTTCAAAACAGCCTGGTTTCTCTTGGCATGTGATGCTTCCCATGGAGGTTGAGGATCTGGATTCTGCACCATCCCAGCAGTGTGGAAGAGTGTCGGCTGAGACCCATCACCAGAGGCACTGTCAACCACCAAACTCACCCAGTGAATAGTCAGTGAGATGTAACGCCCTTGACCGTGCTTACTAGATCATGTGTCTGTAGTGAGATCGACTTTGGTGGACACAGATGCAGCCAACGCGCTGGAGATCTTTTCTGCAACGTGGCTGGCCAGGGCAGGGACAGCTTTTCTGGCATCTGATATTGGGGACATGCCAGGGCCATGATGTGGCGGAACCCATCTGTGTCCACCAGGCGGAAAGGCAACATTTCCAAGGCCAAGAGCCTGGCTATGCCGACATTCAGGCTTTTGGGTTTGGGATGGTTGGGGTGAAAGCATTTTTTATGCTTCCACACCTGGTACACAGAAGGCTGGCTGTCGGATTGGCCCTGAATGGCATGCAGGTCGGACTGGTGGAAGGGGAAGGTGTAGGCTGTGTTGCTGGTGGTGGAAATTGGCCAACAGTGTCTGGGACTAGGGATAGTGCTTGCTCATGCTGCTCCAGCACATCGGCAGCAGAGGACTGTTTGGGCTTGGAAGTGGCCCAGAAGACAGAAGATGTCATGGTGGTTGGAAGCCCAGGACCTGTGTGGCCTTTTTTCATCAAGTGACTCTTCCACAGCAAATCATGCTTTACATGCATGTGCCTGTTCATGCTTGTGGTGCTTAAACACTTTAGATTCTTTCCTATACTGATGCGTTGAAAGCAAACCCAGCATATGATGTCTCTCGAAGAATCTGAGGCTTTATTGAAAAAGGCCCAGGCTTCACAGGTCCTGGACCTCTTCAATGTCTGATGGAGTAATGTCAACAGACTTGTGCGACCACCCTCTCCCTTTCTGAGGCCAGACCCGCATTGACACTACCCCATCATCCTCATCCACTGATGATGCGCTCGCCAGCTGCTGCTAAAAAGACCGCATTGTATCCAAAATGTCATTATCATCCTCAAGCTGCGGGCTGGAAGCCACAAGTACTGCAAGGCACCACTGACCGCTTGATATTTTTGCCGACGGACCAGCTGCCTCCTCCTCCTCTGAGGGCATCAGCGATTGGGCATCAGAGCAGACAAAATCATCCTCTTGATCTTTTGAAACGCCTTCTAACCCCAACCGCATTGTGTCATCAAAGAGCTCTTCAGAATATGGATTATCTAGAGCAGTCTGTTTATGGGTTACATTTGGCCCGTGTTTGCTTCAGGTTGGACTGATGATGATGATGATGACATTTGTGCTGTGAATGAGAGGAAGAGGAGGTAAAACCACTGGATGCAGGGTGTGTTAACCACTGAAGAACAGATTGGCAACACTCTTCAGTACTGAGATTCAAAGGGAACACCGATCAAGCGACGACAGGCCTGACGGCCTTGCAAATGACGATGTGCTCGCTTGTGTGTTGTCCGGAGCACTGGAAGAAGTGCCTTGTCTTGTACCTTTAGCTCCACACCCTACGCCCCTCCTTGCTCGCTTACCACCTCTAGTTCGCTCCATGTTCAAAAAGATAACTATTAAAAAGGTTTAAGATTTGTTCACATTCTCTTATTGAAGAACTCTACTCCAACAGTAAACAGAACTTTTCTTGAATCACCAAAATTTTCTGCAAGCAAATTCGATTACAAATAGAGTTCTTTCAATGGAATATCTGTTAACGGTGTCTTATGGAAGAACCCTGGCAGCAACACTGCAAAACAGACTTTTCTTGAACAACCAAAACTTGCTGCCAGCTATACAACACTATACACTATACAAAACCCCCTAATTCCCTAACTATTGCTGTGTATGACTCCCTAAGCTTGTTACCCCCCGCCCCACTGACTAATCTAACCAGCTGCTTTTCCTGTCCTAAAAGTGCAGAGAAATTGTGTGCCTGCCTGCATCCAAGCAAGCACACAGAGGCAGCAGTGCGTTCAGTACAGAGAGTAAACTCGAAATGGCGTTCAACATGAAATACAGTGACATACACATAATAGGGTCATGTGATTTTAGCAGCCAATGAGATCACTACATACTCGATGGTGACTTTTCTACACTCCTCTGTGCTGTGCACTGATTGGATGGCCGCCACAACTGCAGGAAGCACTCAAAGTGAAAGTAAAAATGTCGCGTCAAGCGCATGTCTCGAATTTTTCTCGAAAGCCCCATAAAATCTCGGTTCTGCTCGAGTTCTAAAAAACCGAAAAGTTCGACTCGAATATAACTTTTCTCAAACCGTTCCATCAGCACTAACTAGGATCATTGATCCAGAGATTTATTCTGATTGCCAGACTGGAGTTAAGAGGGAATTTTTTCTTTAGACTGAGTACAATTGGTTTCTACCTTGTGGGGTTTCTTGCTTTTCTCTGGATCAACATTGTAAGATAGCATGCTGAAATGGATGGACAAACTAACTATTTATCAATATTGATTCATACATTCCCCAGCTCCTGGAACTAATCGGAGCAGGGAATCAATAGTTCCTGTTGGTAGTTGGACCCAATAGTGCTTGTAATACTGCTTTGCTGTCTAATACATGGTCCAATGGAGAGATGTATAGAGAAGGCACTACTGTTTGTTGCGCTTTCAAAAACAGCATAATTAAGATGCTCATAAAGACTTAAAACATGACGATACTTGACAACAGAGTGTCACGGTTCACGCTGCGGTCCCCTGCCATGGGCCGTCGCCGTGTCGTGCCTTTCTGTGCTTACCTGTCCTGTCCTGTTGCTTCCTGGGGTCCTGCCGGTGCACTGTGCCTCCTAGGGCGTGCGCGCGGCAGCTTCCTGCCTTTTTATTAGGTTTCTGTTCATGCACCTGCCTCTTCACCCCTGACCTCTGGCTATAAGAGGAAGTTCTTGTCTCTACTCGGGGTCAGTTCATTGCAGTCTGTTGCTGTGTCTTGCTGTTTCCATCTTGAGCTCCTGCCAGTATCTCTGGACTTAACCCTGGAGATGCTGGTTCAGTTTCTGTGCCATCTGAGCTCCTGACCTTCTGTCTGTCTCCTGTTACATCTGATGTCTCTGCACCTGTCCTGTGTCCTGCCTTGGCATCGGTTCCTGGTCTGTACCTGCTGTGTTACCCGTCCAGTTCCTGCTGTATCTTGTGCTGTTATGTGTACGTTTATCCTGCTGTGTTCCTGAGTACGTTTTACCTGCCCTGCTTATGTTCTCCTATGTTCCTGTGTTCCTGTCCTGCACCTCGGCACCTCGGCTGTCACCGCAGGTAACCACGTCAGGGGTAGCGACCTGGGGGTCCCGCAGCCAAGTCCATCCCGCTTTGTGGCGGGCTCTGGTGAAGACCAGGGGCCCCTTAGACTCTGCTCCCTGGCGTGGTCCTCCAGCTACATCCTCGCCTGCGGTGATCACAGTGGATCCACACCCGGATGTCAGCGCCGCACCCGTTACACACAGATTGCAGAGCCACCTACTCATTCTTCCTAGAAGGACTGTAAGCATGGCAAACAGAACAAGTGTGAACATCAAACACTCTTCACTCATTGTGTTGTTTACAGGCATCTGATAATACAACTTTAATATGTGAGTAGTATAAACTTCCTTTTTTTAACCTTCCAGATTTTGGGCAAAAGTTGCCAAGGAGAGGTTTATGTTTATTAGGAAGATGATACTGAGTGTATTTTGTGTTCAGGGCAGTGCACATGGGTATATATCACAGCTATCTGTTGCATCTGTACACTGTAGATGTACACTTTGTGTGTGTGCTTATTAACTGTATAATGCTGCACAATTAAGTTTACAGAATATAAGCAGTTGTGTTGCCTGTGTGCAGTGTTGCTATGCAGGTTATGTGACACACAATGATGCTTTCTATTTATGTGTGACATATGTGCACACAGCGTGTGCATCATCTAGTTGTGTGCAGTGCTTGTTTAATAGCCATATGCTATTTGTGTAGTATAGTTTTCCAGAGTGTGTGAGTAACTGTACACTGTGTGCTCAGGTGGTCAAAGAGATGACAATCAAGAGCTGTCTATAGAGTGTCAATTAATATATACTGCCACCCTGTTGGTAGATATCCAGACTGCCTGTAATATAGAACAGCAAACAAATCAATAAATCATTTTCTTTAAATGGCTTTTTCCATCTGACTATCTTACAGAGCCTGCTCATCACAACCAGCTTCAGGCTCCCACTTCCTGTCCAGGTTATGGGTGTTTTACAGCTTTCACTGAAATTCTAGTTCTGCCATTCCTAGCTGATTCTGTTAAAGAGATATTGATGGTGGAAGGGTTTTAACAGCAGGCACAAGGTTACAGAGCACTAAAGGGTTAACCTTTGTTAGTAAGAAAGACAAACAAGCTCCTGTGATGCTGATAAGACACACCAGGGAGTGAAGTCACCATCCTGGCCTGGGCGGCTAGAGCAGGGAGAAGTGAGTGGTACCTAGAGAAGCTTTTTTAAACTGGCAGTAGACAAGAACTGCTGTGACTGAAATGAAACAAAATTTGAACAGTAATGTATTTGGTAATAATTATTATTTCTCTTTGCCTACATGTTTAAAGCTAATCAATGTGAGGAGCATAACCCTGTTATCACTTATGAGACAGTTTTCAACTTGGATACTATATTTAGAATAAATTATATGGTAGATTAAAGTATACAATTCTAAGGCTCACAGTAACAATGAAGAAATTCTCCAAAAAAGGCCGAAGCAGGATAAAGAAATTTAAATAAAAAATGCAAAAATAGTCCCACATTTGTTATCCAACCATAAAAAAGATTATTTAGGGCAATATAACCATAGAAAGATATTAATTGGAGACTGACAAGACATCGAAATACTATACATCCCCTACATATATATCAGAGAGGTATATATATATATATATATATATATACTATATATATAAGTATATATACTATATATATATATATATATACACTCACCGGCCACTTTATTAGGTACACCATGCTAGTAACGGGTTGGACCCCCTTTTGCCTTCAGAACTGCCTCAATTCTTCGTGGCATAGATTTCCACAAGGTGTTTGCAACGATGCTCAATTGGTACCAAGGGCCCAAAGAGTGCCAAGAAAATATTCCCCACACCATTGACACCACCACCACACAGCCTGAACCGTTGATACAAGGCAGGATGGATCCATGCTTCATGTTGTTGACGCCAAATTCTGACCCTACCATCCGAATGTCGCAGCAGAAATCGAGACTCATCAGACCAGGCAACGTTTTTCCAATCTTCTACTGTCCAATTTCGATGAGCTTGGGCAAATTGGAGCCCTCAGTTTCCTGTTCTTAGCTGAAAGGAGTGGCACCCGGTGTGGTCTTCTGCTGCTGTAGCCCATCGCCTCAAAGTTCGCCGTACTGTGCGTTCAGAGATGCTCTTCTGCCTACCTTGGTTGTAAAGGGTGGCTATTTGAGTCACTAGTTGCCTTACTATCAGCTCGAACCAGTCTGCCCATTCTCCTTTGACTCTGGCATCAACAAGGCATTTCCGCCCACAGGACTGCCGCTCACTGGATGTTTTTTCTTTTTCGGACCATTCTCTGTAAACCCTAGAGTGGTTGTGCGTGAAAATCCCAGGAGATCAGCAGTTTCTGAAATACTCAGACCAGCCCTTCTGGCACCAACAACCATGCCACGTTCAAAGGCAGTCAAATCACCTTTCTTCCCCATACTGATGCTCGGTTTGAACTGCAGGAGATTGTCTTGACCATGTCTACATGCCTAAATGCACTGAGTTGCCGCCATGTGATTGGCTGATTAGAAATTAAGTGTTAACGTGCAGTTGGACAGGTGTACCTAATAAAGTGGCCGGTGAGTGTATATAACGTACATTATTTGGATTTCTTGGATTTTTTAATTTAGTCTTTGTCAGTCTACAACTGATATCTTTCTATGGTTATATTGCCCTAAATAATCACCGTAACAATGGCCTGACGAAAACGTATTCATTATTTAACCCCTTACCGCCGCAGCCAGTTTTGACCTCTCTGAGAGAGACCCATTTTTTAAATCTGGCATGTGTCACTTTATGTGGGAATAACTTTTTGATACTTTTACCTATCCATGTGATTCAGAGAATGCTTTCTCGTGACACATTGTGCTTTAAATTTGTAAGAAATTTTGATCCATACAATTCTTGTTTATGAAAAATATCAAAATATCATGAAAATTTTGAAAAATTTGCCTTTCTCAAAGTCAAAACATTTCTGTGTGTAAGACAGATAGCGATACCACACAAAATAGTTTAAAACTAACATCTACCATATGGGTACTGTAGGTTGATGTAATTTTTTAAATTCCTTTTTATTTTTTTACAATTATAGGGGGGGTTAGAAATTTAGTAGCAATTTTTCATATTTTCAAATAAATTTGCAACATTTATTTTTTTAGGGACCAGTTCAGTTCTGACATGGGGGCCTGTATATTACATACTCCCTTAAATGACTCCATCTAAGAAACTGCACCCCTTAATGTGCAGATTTTTTTTATTTGTATCCATTATTCACTGGAACATAATAGATGATAACAAAGAAATGCAACTCAACATTGATTCGCCAAATTCTTCCGTTGCTAGAAATATCCCACATGTGCACTATTTGGCTCAACCACAAGCCTCAGAATAGAAGGAGCACCTACTGGACTATGGGGTTTCATTTTAATTATGATTTTTTTTTTAGGCATCATTATAGGTTTGCGGACACCATAAGGTGCTAAAACTTAATAAACACCTCTAAAAATACCCCATATTGGAAACTAAACCCTTTAAGGAATATATCCCGGGGTGTAGTGAGTATATTGAGCACACAGGTTTCACAATTTTTTTTTCGCATTAGGATGTGAAAAGAAATATTAAATTTTTTCAACAATCTACAAATTTAGCTGAATATGTTTAATTTTTACAAGAAAAAAAAGCACCCCAAAATTTGTTTCACAATTTCTTCCAAGTTTGGCAGAACCGTACATGTGGCTGTAAACTGGTGTTTGGGCGCATAGCTGGGCGTACAAGGGAGGTAGCGCTATTTGGCTTTTGGAAGGTAGATTATACATGCCCCCTCCTACAGCAATCCAACATTTCTGTCTGCTTGCATTTTTTGTAAATTAGTGTACATACACACAGTATACACTCTATATAAACGATACACACGGCACATAATACAGAAACTATTGTATCACAGCATACACTATTAACATTATACACACTACATATGCTATGCACAATAGCACAGACTACATATACACTATATAGATACCACAAAAGGCACACATAAATACAGAACATACACTACATAAACTATATACAAAGCATAAATTACATGGACTATGCATATACACAACATATACTATGCACACAGCATACACTATACACACAATATAGACATAGAGTCATTTTAACACTTTGGTGGGCCTAGTGCACATGTTTTAAGGATTGTCTCCTCTCTTCTGAACGTTGTCTATGCAAGAATTAAATGTTAATAAAACAATTATAGGTACTTGTGGGACAATTTTTGGACACCATAATGGGAAAATCTTTACTGGAGTTATTTACTTGCTTTTCTCTTCTTCATTAAATCCAGAAAATCATTTGTTTCTGTAGAATTTGACGCAGAAGATTAGGTGTAGACCCATGCAGTGTCTAAGAAGCCCCAAAATCACATTGTCTGATTTGTAAAGAATTTATTTGTAAATTATGGGGGGAAATAAGTATTTGGTCACCTACAAACAAGCAAGATTTCTGGCTCTCACAGACCTGTAACTTCTTCTTTAAGAGGCTCATTTGTCCTACACTCATTACCTGTTTGAACTTGTTATCAGTATAAAAGACATCTGTCCACAACCTCAAACAGTCACACGCCAAACTCCACTATGGTGAAGACCAAAGAGCTGTTGAAGGACACCAGAAACAAAATCGTAGCCCTGTACCAGGATGGGAAGATGGAATCTGCAATAGGCAAGCAGCTTGGTGTGAAGAAATCAACTGTGGGAGCAATAATTAGAAAATGGAAGATATACAAGACCAATGATAATCTCCCTCCATCTGGGGCTCCACACAAGATCTCACTCCGTAGGGTCAAAATGATCACAAGAACGGTGAGCAAAAATCCCAGAACCACATGGGGGGACCTAGTGGATGACCTGCAGAGAGCTGGGACCAACGTAACAAATGCTACCATCAGTAACACACTACGCCGCCAAGGACTCAGATCCTGCAGTGCCAGATGGGTCCCACTGCTTAATCTCGTACATGTGCATGCCCGTCTGAAGTTTGATAGAGAGAATTTCATATGGTCAGATGAAACCAAAGTAGAACTATTTGGTAGATACACAAATCGTCGTGTTTGGAGGAGAGAGAATGCCAATTTGCATCCAAAGAACACCATACCTACTGTGAAGCATGGGGGTGGCAACATCATACTTTAGGGCTTTTTCTCTGCAAAGGCACCAGGACGACTGATCCATGTACATGAAAGAATGAATAGGGCCATGTATCGTGAGATTTTGAATGCAAACCTCCTTCCATCAGCAAGGGCATTGAAGATGAAACGTGGCTGGGTCACTCAGCATGGCAATGATCCCAAGCACACAGCCAGGGCAACGAAAGAGTGGCTATATAAGAAGCATTTCAAGGTCCTGGAGTGGCCTAGCCAGTCTCCAGATCTCAACCTCATAGAAAACCTTTGGAGGGAGTTGAAAGTTCGTGTTGCCCAGCGACCGCCTCAAAACATCACTGCTCTAGAGGAGATCTGCATGGAGGAATAGGCCAACATACCAGCAACAGTGTGTGCCAACCTTGTGAAGACTTACAGAAAACGTTTTACCTCTGTCATCGCAAACAAAGGACATATAACAAAGTATTGAGATGAACTTTTGTTATTAATCAAATAATTATTTTCCACCATAATTTGCAAATAAATTCTTTCCAAATCAGACAATGTGATTTTCTGGATTTTTTTTCTCTCATTTTGTCTCATAGTTGAGGTCTACCTATGATGTCAATTACAGGCCTCTCTCATCTTTTTAAGTGGGAGAACTTGCACAATTGGTGGCTGACTAAATACTTTTTTCCCACTGTATAGCCAAAGTTTAGGGAAGACAGGGTTAATGAAGAAACTGAGGTCAGTACCAGAAATACACAGTACAGAATACACTAATGTTCAAGATCCCCAACCAAGATCAGGCAGAGAGATAGGGGAAGTGTCCCTTTAAATAACCACAGGAGTTCTGCCATTGGCACTTTATGTCCCAATCCAGTGCTCACTATAGGTCAATAGCCACAGGCTGTTGCTAGAATGCACCCAATTTATGACCCGCAGTAGAACAGGCTAATAGATTCAGGCGCTTTCTACACTACTATTGTGTGCAATATAATTGTCGTCTGGGCGCCAAAAATCATACATGTCGTCCCTAGTCCACACCTGTAGAAAAACACTAAATACATTCTACTGCCACCCTCACTGCTCTGCCTGCTGCTGGCCCAAAACTGTACCTGCCGTATTTCAGATACACATAATAATCCTACACAAATAGTGACCTCAAAATAATAATTCCAGATAGTTAGCATCCCAAAAAATAATAACCACAGTAGTTCTGCCATTGACACTTTATGTCCCAATCCAGTGCTCACTAGAGGGCAACAGCCACAGGCACCATGGAATAGACCGCCTAACAGGCAGCACAACAGTAGAAAAGAGTCACATGGGGCACCATAAGTAAACACTGCAATAGCCAAGAACACAAACTGCATTGTTATTTGTGACACACACCTAGGGCGACATGTATGAACAGGGCTGCACCAAAAGTCTGGTATTTTTTCAGCCCAAGAACTGGTGCAGCCCCATTCGCTCTATTTTTAACCAGACCTCCAATATCAGGCTCATTACACAGTACCCTCGGCACTTTGTAATGCGCCTGAGATCAGGGGGTGTGCTGGAGGCGTTGAACCTACTTACTGTTGGACATCCAGGTGTATACAGCAGGGTAGCTGCCGGGCATGTATAGCCAAAAATAGAGCAAACTTTGTCAACTTGTGACTATTTTCTGTTTTCAGCCATATAAGCTGTATTAGCAACAAGCTATAATGAAAATTTGGGATAGGCTAACCCATCTTGTTTTTAGTTTTGTATCCTGGAAGCTAGTAGAACACAAGGAACATCTGCCGATCTTCAGCCAGAAACAATTAATAAACAAGAAAATGATTTCCCAGTTTAATAAAAAATAATCTTTATTGTATACACAACAAGCTGTAAAAACATAGATGTACAGTATTCTCCTGCTATGGGGTCAAATCAGTAAGGTTGTTTTTCAAAGTCTCAAAGAGAAAGAA
The DNA here is from genome assembly GCA_025379985.1 of Phyllomedusa bahiana. Lineage (NCBI taxonomy): Eukaryota > Metazoa > Chordata > Amphibia > Anura > Hylidae > Phyllomedusa > Phyllomedusa bahiana. The sequence goes on along the minus strand of JAODAL010005688.1, from coordinate 63,631 downwards.
CCTTACTGACTTGAAGCATGTAGCAGAAGAGTGCATCTATGTCTTTACCCCTTGTTTTGGATACAATAAGGGCTTGTCCCACGGCACGGGTTTTCACCCGGATTTACAGACGGTTTTCGGTTTAGAAAGCTGTCTATACACCGGGTGTCAACCGAGCCCCATGCATGTTTTTGGATTATTAGGTTTATGGGTTTTGGACAAGAAAAACATTTTATGTCCTTGTCATTGTGTCATTGTAACATTGTATGACATTTGTATGTCATTTTGGACACGGTTCTGTGAATTTGATGGAAGAATGAAGATGTTCTAAGATTTTTTTTACTCTTAAAAACCGACCGACAAAATACATGTTATATGAACTACAACGTGTATTTTCTATTGAGGTCAATGGGGATGGTTTCATTTTGGTTTTAGACGAGTATTTTAAGTCAGAAACCACGTGGATTCCGAGTCGAAATACTCATTGTGTGGGCCTAGCTCTAGTTGCACAGAACAACATGGTGCTTTACAATATTTATGTATATACGATCAACAAAGGGTTACGTTCATAGTATAAACTTACCTTAAACAAAAACAGTCAATATATACAGTGCAATTCAAATGTTTTGTTGCAAAGGAACCTTTTTGTATATACGGTAACAATGTTTTTTTTTGCATTTTTGTCCAATTCTTTAGTAGTGATATCTACAGAGACAAATACATATTGCTTAGTCCTAGTGAAGCATAGTAAATGGCACATAGGTATACGTGTCACATAGTTGCCTTAGTGACACAACAAGCACAAACAAGTCCTGTAACGGGGCCCAGCATCCAATACATATGGTGCTGACAGTGCAAGGGGTCACACGATGGCAGATCTTCTTCAATGTGTCTGTATACACTGGCTTAATGGGATGTATGTTATGACAAAGTACAGGTTACTCTGCGTGTCTGCACACCATTTGCAGGCAACAGCTTTCTCACTGCAGTGATGAGCTCATTTCTTTCGCTGCCGGTTTTCATCTTCTTTGCCCCACTGTAGAGGACACCTACAAATATTTGTAAAAAAAATTTGTCTATTACTATTCTGATGACTGCTATGTATAGTGCACAGTTTACAAGTCACAACTGCAGTTAACAAGTGACAAGTTACTTAGCTGTTCAAATAAAGCAGTCAGCAGAGAGGCACACACGGCTTCAGTTCTTAAAGAGGCTTTTGGATTACATGTATAAAAAAAAAAACTGGTATCCACAGAACTGAGCACCTCCTGCAAGAAAACAAGAGTGCATGGTTATTACTTGGTTACATGTTTCCCACCTTCACACGTGTGTAACCCATACATTACCCAAAAAGGGTGTTTTTTTGCTATGATGATGTCATATACCGACACAAAAGGACACAATCCTGTCAGGAACACCCCTTCTGCAGGGAATACAGTAAGGTGCACATATAATTCTACATTTAAAAATAAAAATTTCAAAACATGGACAATTCTTCTAACCCTTTATGGGGGATACTTTGCTTCTAAAACTATTTTTATGTTTTATGTTTCACGGTTCTTTTTTAAAGACTTTTTTTTTACTCATCTTTTTATTGACCAGCTTTTCAGTTTACTCACAGATCCTCCACCCAAATCAGATGCAGGTCACTTAAAGAGGAATACTTTGCTTCTTAAAAAATTTTGTAACTTCTCTAACTGTTCTTTTTTTTTTTACCTTTTATCAATCTAAAAATTTTCAATTTTTGATTTTCTTGTTGAGTAACTTTTAATTTTAATCACAGATTCCCCAAAACAGATGTGGATCCCTTAAAGAGGTGTTCCCATCTCACACATTGATTGCATATCCAGGGCCAGAACAAGGAATTTGGTGCCCTGGGCAAGTAGGTCTAATGCTGCACCCCACCCCCTTTGAATAATTCTAATCTTTGTCCCTAACCTGACACACGCTGCCTGTGTCTCCTCAGCCAGGTGGAGCATGAAAAATACACAATTGTGCCAACGCAACAGTGCCAGGTCTGAGGGTCTATTGGGATGTATTTATGTGAAAATAATAAATTGTACATAAACAAATACATACAAATAACTATAAAGACCATTGTCTATAGTTGATGCCTCTAAATAATGGTCATACAGTTATCACATAGTACTGCTATATAAGCAGCAAATATTATCACTAAACTGTTACTGCACAAACCAATATACCAAAACCAATATTATTAATGATACCCCTAAACAAAGACCAAATAATACAATACATTATCACATAGTGACTTAATAATACCACCATACTGTTCCTGTGTATAAATCATTATACAGCTACCACTGCTACCAGCATTCCCACCAGGACTAGATATCAGTTGTACACAACTACTGTGTAGACATATAAGTGATTGCAGTGCAGTTTCAGCCAGTGACTCAGAGGTAATGTCGTCTATGACTGGAGTTGTTCACTTTCAATTTTCTTCTTTATCTGGTCAAGCCAACTATGATGACTTGTCCCTGCAGAATTTTCCACACAAATCTTTAATCAATATCAATTATGGTATGGTAGATATGGTAATAATAATAGTAATTACTAATAATAATTACTAATAATAATAGTAGTAATAATCACAGGGTTCTCCCTTCTTTAGAACCAGCCAATGTGAAACCAGAGGCTGCAGCCTGATACTGTCAAGATGGGAAGGTCTATGGATATTGGTTCCTTCCCACTCTAAAACTAACAGTCCACAGCTGCTCTTAAAGCAGGCCATCACAATAGAAAGTCAGCTTTTGAAGGTAACCCGGTTCTTGCCAGAATTCCTGGTGCATTGGGTACTGAGGTAATAGTGATAAGGGGTTAGTGTTAGGCTAGGTTCACACAGCTTAACTGCAGGACGTAATTACGCCCCGCAATTACACTGTGTGGCCAGGGGCGGGGCGGGGGCGGGGGGCCGGTACCTCGCCGGCCCATAGACTTGTATTACCAGCGGCGCGTATACGCCGCTGGTAATTCACATGTCAATTATCTCCCCCCTCGGCGTATTCGCCGAGCAGGGAGAGGAGACATAATCCATAGTTCTCTATGAGAACTGTGGATTACCGTAGTTACTAGGACGTATTCAGCCCGTAATTTGCGCACTCCGGCGCGTAATTACGGACTGAAATAAGTCCAGGATTAAGCCGTGTGAACATGGCCTTAGTGAGAGAGTGTCAGCCTTGGGTGACAATTAACACCAATGACTGACACCAAGTCCCGGTGCTAGTAATGGAGAGGCATCTGTGAGATCCCTCCATTACTAACGCTAGAAAAAAAGTTTTAAAAAAAACAAAGAGATAACTGAAATAAGCACTTAATTTAAATAAACACTCCTCCATACCAGCCTTCATTGACCATTTTATTAAAGAAATGGATTCAATGATGGTCTGACATAGTCTAAGGAATCTGTCATAGTCCAAAAGACTAGAAACACTACACTAACATATAAAAGGTTGGATAGGCTATTCAGGGTCTAGGAAAGCTGTGTGACACCCAGGCTTGGACTGGCACAGGGAAACCCCCAATGGGCCCCTAAGGAAGGCAGACCTGGAGTTGTTTTACTGCATATGCATCTTCAGGAAAGGCAGAAAAGCAGAGAAAGAGAGGCAAAAAGCAAGAGGCAAAGTATAGGAAGCATGTAAAGTCATTTGCAGTAGCTGTAGGGTGGTCCCCAAAAATAAACTCCACGGGGGGCCCCCAAAACAACTCATCCAGTGGGCCCTAAAATCAACTCCACCTGTAAGCCCTAAGTACCCCAGTCTGACATTGGTGATACCTCATATCCCACAGAAACCTGATTTCCTATTGTAGGCTGCTGTGGCGGATGGGCTGTTACTCAGCTGTCCCAGATGCTGGATAGCCTATTCACTGGGCTGGGTGCCTGCTGTGGAAGATGGGGTCGTCACTCAGTTTTGCTGGATGCTGATTAGGCTATCCAGCGCCTAGGAATGCCTGGTGACATCCCCACACAGCTGGCACCCAGAAAAGTTAGGTGCCTGCTGTGGGAGATGGAGCGCCCCTGCCGCCAGTAATGTAATAGGCAGTCGAGGAAGTGCAAACAGTTAAGAAGACAGTGCAGTCCCGTGGATACAAGGCATATAACTGTTATTTCTCAAGAAGGAAATAATTCAACTTTTGCTTTTATAGAATTGCTCTTGTGCTTCCAAATTTACTTACATATTGCTATTTTTAAGTCTTGGATATAAATGCTCTTAAAGACGCCAACTAAAAGTAAATGCCCACTTTTAACATTCTATGTGGATTAACTTGCAAGTATATATTTAAAGGTGTCTTAACTCCTTTGGTGGGAATACACAGTGTGGTTTGATCTTGACCGTGACATGGACTGAAACTGTGCCCCCTATGCAGCCACTAATGGCCGCACAAGATTGTAGAAAACTCCATTGGCCACAGAGGGGACATGGTTCTCATTTGCATCACAGCCACAAGCAAACCATAATGTGAATTCCCAATCTTCATTTCTGATACAAAGCTCGAAATTGTTTTCTCTAGCCTTAGAGTTGAAGTATCACATTCTGGCTGCCTGCAACTTGAGCAAAGGGGAACTTACTGCATACTAGCTGATTAATCTCAATGTATAAATGGAGGCAGTGAGCTCCCAAGCTCCCTCGTGTGGTGGCAACAAACTGACAGTCTTTTATTACATTACTCTCCGGCTATGTTGGTGATACTCAGTATCAGACACAACTGGTTTCAAATTCTAGAAAGATATTGTATGAAAAATATAGAAGCACATTTATGTTCTTGTTACATAAAGCACATGAAATGCACCAGTTTGCTTTATAGGACAGCTGAAACAAGTAGGAAACAGTAAATGAAGATTTTTTTCAATTTAAATTTCTTTTTTATTGTACTTATTTAAGGAGATAAGAGAAAGAGCTTGAGAACAGAGCATGTTATCTCTAACAAGCTCTGATGTTTTCTGCTCTATAGATAGCATCTCCTGCTCTCATGTCAGTGCACTTAGAAGAGCTGTGAATACGGAGCTGAAACACTAATCACTACTATAGAACCACCCACAGCCTAATCAGCAAGAGACAGAAAGCATTAATCTAAAACTTCTTGTGGCTCTGTGAAACAGCCACAGTGAGACAACCCCTTTAAGACCTTATTTAGAACTATTTCTTCTCTGAAAGGGAATAATTCCACTTATGCTTTTATAGAATTGCTCTTGTGATTTTAAAATCTTTTTTCCTGTGTACATAAGTATTGCTGCCTATAGCATTCTGCGCTCCTGATCCCAGATTATAATATGTAGCAAGATCTAGGGAATACAAATCAAGATTTCTGTTTTTAACATACATTTTCTGCCTGCCTGTAAAACTGCAGTCTGTGGAAGTTATACCCTGCATATAAATAATTTTCTGACCTATTGATTTCTATGCCTGGAAAAATTCAGTCAGGAAGTATAAAGAAATATGGACAGATTAAAGTATAAACCGACTGCATTTTTCTCAGAAGTCACGATTGCATTCTGTCAGCTGCAGAGCACCAGAGATTGTTTTTTTTTTTATCAAAAAGCGTTTCCCATGTCCTATTTGCTAAGCTGGAAAAAAATCTATTTTATTTTTTTTATTACAGATATTGATTTTAATATAACTGTGTGACAACTAATTTGGTCAAAAATATTGTTCCTATAGAGTAGTTGTCAACCAGTTTTCTTAAAATTCTTCATGACAGATCGTCCCTAGTTTGCAGTGGTAGAGTACATTCATATGCTATATTTTTCTCACTTAAAATACGTTTTGCAATAGACATCAGAGATTCCAGAGACACCATTAAATGTCTGCTGCGTATTTGACTATTTTCTTGATGAAGATTTTCAGCTTCCTGTCTTCCATTGCATTTTCCACACTAAATTTAAATGAACAAGAAAATCGCTTTTCTACACAATAGCTTTGGGAATTCCCCTTTTAAATTAAAAAAGCAATTGAAATCGGGGGACACACCCGACCTCTGCCCCCAGGGGCTTTTATTTTTGGGGGCCACCAGGATTTGGTTCTTAGGCCCATTCACAGAAAAACTACATGACTGATATTTTTGCCCATCCTCTTTTTTTCTGCCCCCTTTTTCTCCCCCGTTTCCCTCCCTGCTATTCTCAGTGGCCCACCATGTCCAGTGACCCACCGGTGGTTTCCTCTGCAGGCCAGTCCAAACCTGGACACACTATGCATGCATTGTTACATACATATTGAAATGCAGAATATATGTCAAACGTAGCCATGTGAATATACCCATACAGCCTTCGGTCTTGCATAACAAAGTACACTTGTCATTTTGTACTCTTGAAGAACTGGCTCCTAATTGCTTTGGTAGCCATCATGGCAGCCATATTGGTTGTCATATAACATTCTCAATATTACAACTGGGTGACTGCAAGGTTCCTAAAAAAAGGGCCATTGCTTAACAGACGGGTCAGATCGGGCTATCCACTTTGTTTTCAGTAACTGGAGAAACTAGAATAAAGCAGTGTACAATGTCTGGTGGACTCTTCAGAAAAAGGGTGCAGATGTTTTATTAGCTCATCTTATTAGGTTGTGCTACAGACATAACACTATTGAAGAAGTAATAAAAAATGAGAAGGGGGGAAAGATACTCCCCCACACACCGCAACCGACCCCTTTGAACAATGTAAAGACAAGACACAATAGAAGAGGAATAGATGCCACGCTTTAATTGTGTCTTATAAGTATGAAGTCCATACCATAATTTATTTCGGTCAATGTATGCACTAATTACACAAGGTCTTGGCATGATATAGTGAGACTTTGCCCTAATTAAGAAGTGCATTTTCCTAAAGAAATGGTGTCCACTACATACTTATAAGTTGCTGTTGGAGTGCGGGCAACCTTCCTCTTCTTTTGTGCCTTGTCTCTATCAGTAAGTGATATACCCTAATCCCTATGTCTACCAAGGGCCATAAATTATAATTATAATACAATAAAAAAGAATCAAAGCTACAGTGACCTTGACCCCTCCCTGACAATTGACATATACAGTTGGTGGCAAAATAATTCATATTCCTTAAACTGTTCCTTATTTTTGAATGTTACAAAAACAAGTTTAAATATGTTAGTGATGAGCAACACAAAGTAGTATTTGTAAAGCATAAAGAAAATGATACGTGCCTTTCCAAATTTTTGCAAATGAAAAACCTGAAAAGTGTGGCATGAATAGGTATTCAGCCCCCCTGTACTCTGATCCCCCTAAATGAAATCCAATGTGACAAATTGCCTTTAGAAGTCACCTTATTAGTAAATAGAATACATCTATATTTAATTTATTCTCAGTATAGCTACAACTATTTAGTGAATTCCTCAGAAGTTGTGGCAAAGTGTATTGCAGGGTTAGGAGCAACTGCTAACCTACCAAGACATGGCCATCCACCTATACTGACAGTCCAGGCAAGGAGAACACTAAGAGAAGTAGCCAAGAGGCCCAGGGTCACTCTGGAGGACCGGCAGAGAATCACAGCTCAGGTGGGGAGAGGGGGGAGGCGGAGGATCTGTCTACAGAACCACTATTAGTCATGTACTCTGCAAATCTGAACTTTATGTAAGAGTGGCAATAAGAAAGTCCCTTTTAGGGAAAACAACCCTTTAAAATTCCCAAAGGGGGGCACAAAACATGTGGAAAAAGGGGTGCTTTGGTCAGATAGACAAAAAAAAAAAACTTTTTTGACCTAAATCCCAAAATGCTACAGTTGAAACCAGAATTTTACATACTAAATTTTAAGAGCACATACGCATTTATTCTCCTATCGACATAAACAAATAAACTGCCCTTTTGGTCAATTAGGAACCAAAATTTTTTATTTGCCAAATGCCAGAATAATGAAGGGTAGAAAATTTTAAGGCATTTTTAAAAACTTTTTGCAAAGTCAAAAGTTTTCATATATGGGTTAATATGCCTTTAACGAATTTGGGACAGCCATATGATATTCAGGTCTTTGAAAGCTTCGATAGGTTTATTTTAACATCTGAGTTAATTAGAGACACACCCTATGGTGTGCCTTTGGTATTGGGGAAAACGACACCCGAAACATACTGCTTCTATGTGTAAACATCATGGTAAGTCTAAAGAAAAACAGCCAAGTATCAGGAAAAGAATGTGGACTTGCACAAGTTGATCATCCTTTTGGGACATTTCCAGATCCTGAAGGTGCTTTTCTCATCTGTACAAACAATTATACACAAGTTAAAAAAACAAAATTCCTGCCCGCCATCATACCGCTCAGGAAGGGACGGGTTCTTGTCTCACATGCTTTATTTCCCAAAATTACATTTCAACCCCAAAACAAAAGCAAAAGACCTTTGAAGATGCTTGGGGAGAAGCTGGTAAGATTGTGTAATTATCCACAATGAAACAAGTACTTTATCAACATGGGATGAAAAACTACTCTGCCAGGGGAAAAGCCATTACCCAAAAGAAAAATATAAAAGCCAGATTTAAAGTTTGCAAATGCACACAGGGCAAAGCCACATTTTTGGAGTATGTCCTGTGGTCTGATAAACTGAAATTAAACTAAAATTGAAAATGGGGTTTTGGGCCCAAAATTTTCCCATTTTTATTTGGGGGAAAAAGGGGAAAAACCTGGAGCCCAAGAACACCCTCCAAATGTGAAACACGGGGGTGACAGCATTTTTGTTCGGGGTTTTTTTTTGCTGAAGGGGACTGGGGCACTTCTAAAATCATCTAACACAAATATCAGTGCCACAAAAAATAAGTAAAACCTCAAGGTAATAGGAATATTTGGGGAAAAGCTTTTCTGCTAAGGAAAATATGAAAACCTGGACTCTTAGTTTACAGATTTGATCAAAAATTGTAATAACTCACCTCCCAAAACGTCAAAGGGGGGCCCAGAGCGGTGAGTCCTACACTGAACAGTTACCCCACTAAGCTCAATCCGGCAATTCAGGGAAAGGTAGGAAAATAGCAAATTTGGGTTTTTCCTGCACTGGGTTTTTAAAGAGGCAGCTGATCAGCAAGCCAATGAGATTGCCCTTTCCAAATAGACACAAAAATAAGGCTGTGCACTCTAAAAAATACTTTTTAAAAACGCAAGCATAGGTGCACACTGAAAAAGCAATAGCATACATCTAACACAAATACAGTGGCACCCCCAAAGATAAGTAAAAACCCCAAGAAAATAGGAATATTTGGGAAATTTCTTACTGTAAGGGAAAATTATGAAAAACCTGGGGCTCTTGTTTTTCAGTTTTTATCAAAGATTGTATTAAGCTCCCCCTCCCAAAAAAATTTAAAGGGGATAAAAAAGGAAAAAAAGATTTTAGCAATCTTAAGCACCACTCAAGTTTTTCAACCAGGAAATTTTTAAAACTTGGGGGAAAAGGGTTCCCCAAATGGCAATGACTCGTGCATACGCCAAACTGGTTACAAAGTGGCTTAAGGGAAAACCCAAACAATGTCTTGGAGGGCCCCACAAAGCCCTGATTCAATCTTATTAAAACTTAGGGGAAAGCTAAAAGGGAGTGCAACAAGGCGAACTACAAAAAATGGCTCATTAATCGTTTTTGTCGGAGGATTGGGGCCCAATATTCCTACCAACTTTTTGGGGAACTTTGGAAAGGGTATCCAAAAATTGATCCAACATACATTTAAGGGGGAATGCTACCAAAAACTAATAAGTATATAAACTTTTGACTTTGCAGAAAGTAATAAAAATGTCTTAAAGAATTTTCTCTCTCTCATTATTCTGGCATTTGGTAAATATAAATAATTTTGGTTCCTAATTGACCTAAAACAGGAGAGGTTTATTCTGATTTCATGTCAGATAGTGAGAAAAACATTCATATGTGTATTTTTATATAGTGTATGTAAACTTCTGGTTTCAACTGTATATGTCGAGGAAAGCCAACACTGCACATCAACCTGGACACACCATTCCCACTGTGAAACATGGTGGCAGCAGCATCATGCTGTTCAGATGCTTTGCTTCAACAGAAACTGGGAAGCTGTTCAAAGTTGATTGGAAGATTGATGGACCTAAACACAGGGCAATCCTAGAGAAAAACCTGTTAGGTACTACAAAAGACTTGAAACTTGGGCGTAAGTCCAGACCTAAATCCTATTGAGAATCTGTGGCAGGACTTGAAAGTTGCTGTTCACAAAAGTTCTCCAACCAATCTGATTGAAGTTTTGCTTTGAGCACTGTTTACAAGTAATAATGTTTTCACTTTTTTTTCCCTTTGTTCCAACTATAATAAAACCATGGAAGAGATACACCTGCATATTCACCTAAAGGGCAAATGTTAGAAAATGAACCAATGGGAGGGGGGGGGGGGGGGGGGGGGGGGGGGGCGGTTTTTTTTTTTTTTTTTTTTTTTTTTTTTTTTTTTTTTTTTTTTTTTTTTTTTTTTTTTTTTTTTTTTTTTTTTTTTTTTAAGAAAAAAAAAATAAAAAACCGGAATCAGCGTAGGGTGAAATATAACACTTATTAGGCTATGTCTACACAGCAATGAAAAACATTAGGATTCTAAAACCGCCGAAAATACAATCATTTATGCTGCCCATAGCCTGTAATAGAAAAAAACGACCTGTAATCTACACAGGTCGTTTTTTCTCTGCTCGTCTTCTGGCGCCATCATATTATAGAACATGTTGTATAGTACGCTGGCGTCTTTAGTTTTTTCGTCGTCTTCCCATACAATTGAACGTATGGGTCAACAGCAAAAAAACGAGAACCGACGCCAAAACAGTGCCAAAAACTGCCATTGTGCATCAGAAAAAAATCGCTGACTTTTGGGCGTTTTTTGTCCTTTGCTGTGTGGCCACAGCCTTAGACCTTTCTCTGTGGGTTTCGCTTTGCATCTGTCTTCCTGCTCCTCCCCTTCTCTCCCTCCCCTCTCCATAAACTTCTATTAGCAACATGTGCAGTGAAAAAGAGGCCAAACAGGAGAGGAGGGATAGCAGTGGATGCTACTGTCATAGCAGCTCTAACCCAAATCTCCCATGCTACCCCGGATTACTACAGAGGTCTGCTTGCAGAGAGTAGGGACAACATGTATGAACCTGTTTAGGTCTAAAACTCACTTTTTTGCCCATAGGTTACTATGGGGAAAAGATTGAGTTTTAGACCTAAACAGTTTCATACATGTGGTCCTAAGTGTTCATCCTCCAATTTCCCTGAGGACAGACTCTATGGATGAGCCTCCTTGTTCCGATAGTGGTTGAGATGTCCTTGGTGTTGTAAACAGAATGAGAGACAGAAGGCAAAGTGGGGCAGTTGCCAAATAGTTCCTATACTCCATGCTAATTGTTATACCCATAAAAGGGCTTCAGTCATCACTGAACAGTTCTTGCAAGAAGCTTCTAGCAGGGGTGGCACCAAACTAGAACCCAGACTTTTAAACTATTAAACATTCTTTGCAGGAGCTTACTTTCTCACCCGATTTGGAAACTTCTCTAAGACTAGTGGGTAGAACTAGGCTGGAAGCCACTGGACACGAAGGGCGACATGCATGAAATTTGACGTTTACACGCCAAATTTCATGCGATTAAAAAAGGCACAGAGGCACAAACGCTATACAGAGGGTCATAAATCAGACGCATTTTAGCGCTTGCACAACAGTTCGGGCTCAGGTAAACCACTTTGAAAGTGACATACCTATTCTGACTGTAATCCGCCCAGAAATGCCGCAGCAAAGTCACTACGGTTCTAGTGCGCCCCGCCTCTAGATATGAAGATATGAAAATGTGTGAACAGGGCTGTGCTGGATATCAGGCAGTAAAGACGCCAGATATCTGGCGCAGCCCCGTTCATACATGTCGCCCCAACTGACTATGAGTCTTTGTCTTTATTTTCTTCTGTTATACAGAACTCCACTGCGGGTATTGCCAGGTCTTTCCCTTTTTTTACTAAATTTCTCTTGCTTGCTTGTCCTTTATTAAGTTTGAGGTTAAGAGTAGTGTTGAGCGATTGCATTGGCTATCGAGATCGATCGATAGTCGATAGTCGGCCGCTATCGATAAGGTTTTTTCGATAGTGAGCATCGATTATGAGCGATTACCATTAAAGACTATGGGAAGCAACAACACCTACATTAGTACACCCAATAACAAGGCTGAGAAGCTGAAATTAAGACCATCCACAACAGTCAAATGGATACGTCCGACATCTTATGGCAACACGACATAGGTTTAAAAAAATCACCGAAAAAAAGTCACGAGACCATTTACTATCCCGTCTTGTACCCAGCCTACCCTTAAACCTGCATCACGCCACAAATTAAAAAGTGACAGAAGGCAGTATGATTTGGAACCATCTGTACATTAACTGGACATTGAATATCCTGTCCTGGAACGCAGCATGAGCCCCAAACCTGCAATGACCCCCACATTTAAACAGTGCCGGAAAAATGAGTCTTTCAACCACCATTTTAAGTTTCCCACTGGACATTGACTATACCTGTCCTGGGCCACAAGCATGAGCCCCAAACCCTGCATCGACCCCCCACATTTTAAAAAGTGCCGGAAAAAGGAGTCTTTTCAACCACCATTTTATTTTCCACTGGACATTGACAATACCTGGTCCTGGGCCTCAGATGAGCCCCAAACCTTCATGACCCCACATTTAAAAAGTGCCCGCAAAAAGGAGTCTTTCAACCACCATTTTTGTTGAAGCTGGACATGACTATACCAGTCCCTGGGCCACAGCATGAGCCCAAACCCTGCATGACCCCCACATTTAAAAAGTGAACGGAAAAAGGAGTCCTTTCACACCACCAGTTAGTTTCACTGGACATTGACTATAACCAGTCCTGGTCCACAGCATTAGCCCCAAACCTGCAATGACCCCACATTTAAAAAGTGCCGCAAAAAGAGTCATTCAACCACCATTTTAGTTAACCTGGGACATTGACTATCCTGTCCTGGGCCACAGCAATGAGCCCCAAAACCTGCATGACCCCCACATTTAAAAATGTGACGGAAAAAAGGAGTCTTTTCAACCACCATTTTAGTTTCACTGGACATAGACCTATAACCTGTCCTGTGCCACAGCAGAGCCCCCAACCTGCTGACCCCCACAATAAAAAGTGCCGCAAAAAGAGTCTTTCAACCACCATTTTTAGTTGAACAGGACATTACAAACCTGTTCCTGGCCACAGCATGAGCCCCACACCTGCATGACACCCCACATTTAAAAAGTGACGGAAAAAGGAGTCTTTCAACCACCGATTTTATTTCACTGGACATTGACTATACCTGTCCTGGGCACAGCATGATCCCCAAACCTGCATGACCCCCACATTAAAAAGTGCCCAGCACAAAGGAGTCTTTCAACCACCATTTTAGTTGAACTGGACATTGACTATACCTGTCCTTGGCCACAGCATGAGCCCCCAAACCTGCATGACCACCACATTTAAAAATGCCGGAAAAAAAGAGTCTTTCAACCACCATTTTAGTTTCACTGACATTGACTATACCTGTCCTGGCCCACACAGAGCCCCAAACCTGCCATGACCCCCACATTTAAAAAGTGACGGAAAAGGAGTCCTTTCAACCACCATTTTTGTTGAACTGGAATTGATCTATACCTGTCCTGGGCACAGCATGAGCCCCCAAATCAAACCTGCATGACCCCCACATTTAAAAAAGTGCCTGAAAAGAGTCTTTCAACCAACCAATTTAGTTTCACTGACATCTGACCTATACCTGTCCTGGGCCACAGGCATGTCCCAGGGCCGGAGTTACAGTGGGTGCGGTGAAGCCCAGCTGGCGTCCTTCATCTCTTAACACTCAGGTTAAAATGCCTGATGACTCAGCAACTAAAACTGTCTGCTGAAGCAGAGTGCGGAAGCGGAAGTGTAGAACTCCATCCTTCTCTGTACACAGTAAAATACCTGGGTAGACCGCTTGCCCCTCCGAATGAGTTTGGAAGCCATGAGCTTCACTTGGAATACTGGTGGTTAACGCTCCAGTTACACCAGGAGCCCTTATCTTGGCATCTTTTTTCTCATTTTACTCAACGTGCTGAGGAAATGGCCTCTGTACTTTGTTCTCTGTCTGTGCTCCATACTCCATGTACTCTGAATAACCAACATCTTGTAAAGTTTTCCTGTACCTCCCTTGTACAATTCAGAGGAATTTTTTTTAACAGCTATTTTGTACATGCAAGTTTTTTTATACTTTAATTTAAAAAACACATTTTTAAAATGGGATGGAATCCCCCCTGTCTTTGTTTTCTTTTTTTTTTCATTGTATAAATGGGTTGTCTAAATACGGGGAAATTTACTATTTTAAAAGATCTTGCAAAAAAAGTCATTTGCAATATGGCCCATTAAAGGTCCTACCAAATTTTTTTAAGCAATACCCTTGAGCCACTTTGCAAATTTTGAAGAACAAATGTCTGTTTTAAAAAAAAACATTTTTAGAATAGCCTGTATATACTGCATGCACAGCAAAATGCCCCCAAAAAATTTAAAGCAAGACCTTAGCCCTTTGGTCAATTGTGAAGAAAAAACTGTTAGAAACAACATTTTTAGAATAGGCTGTATATAGCTGATGTCACAGCAAAATGCCCCCAAAAATTCAAGCAGACCCTTGACCACTTTTGGTAATTGTGAAGAACAAAAGTCTGTTTGAAACAAAATTTTTTTTTATAAAGGACCTTAGTATTTCTGCATTTCAAAGGGACATGACCCAAAAAAATATAAAAAGATTCTCAGCCACTGTTTTAAAAAATTGTGAGGGAGAAAAAGCCCCTTAGAAGCCCCATTTTGTTTCAAAGGACCAGATTAATTTTTGTATCCCACAGCAAATGACCCCAAAAAAATTATAAAATACTTTCCCGCCACTATTAAAAATTGTGGGGAGAAAAGCCACTTAAGAAGCCCACATTTTGTTTCCAAAGGACCATGATTATTTTTTTCTGTATCTCACACAACATACCTCAAAAACCTAAAAATGCGAAAACTTCTTAAGATAAATAGTAAATGGAAAACGGGTTGTCATGAAACCTTGCCCCTCCTTTTTCTTCCTCACAGCAAAAACCCAAAATGAACTGTTGGGAAAAGAGAATAAAAATTGCAGTAAGAAAATGATCATTTTAAAAAAAGTTTTCCAAGAGGACCATTCAGCTGTTTGAAAAGGAATGTGAAGTAGACTGGCAAATAATCGGTGAACACTCGGCCAATTGGGGACACAACATATCAGAGACCATGCCTGATTCATCTTGATGAATAGTCAACGATCCACTTTATCTGTGGAACAGCCGGATGCGTTTGTCTGTATGACTCCTCCAGCTGTGCTGAAGGTCCGCTCAGATGTTGACGCTGGTGCTGGGCAGGGACAACACCTCGATGGCGTGAGAGCCAGCTCGGACATTCGTCCATTTTGGATACCAGAAGTCTATTGGTCCGGAAACACATGCAAAAACATCGGGTGTTGTGACGCAGTAGTCGTGCACCATGATCTTAAGCTGATCTCTGGTGTGTTGGATGTGTGCCTCATTGCATGCGTGGTGAGGTGGGTAAACAAAGATTGTCAGAGGTCACCCATTTAGGCTCTGCCACCTATGCCTGCTGCTGCCGCTACGCTACTTGGCACAATAATGCTGTCACGTCGCTGATGTTGTTCACACCGTGACATTTTCGGAGAACTTGAAGCAGAAGCAAAACAGATGTCTAAGTTGAATCATATCAGCAAGGTCTCCAAGTTCCTGCATTTACTCTCTATTTGGGTGGTGGAAGGAAAGTCGCTGATTTTTGTTTTGTAGCCGGGGATCAGGAGGGTGCCAACCAGAAACTGTGTTCATTATGATGGCCTTAATGCGAGGATCAATGTTGGAGCCCGAAATGGAGCATCCAAGCACTGATGTGAGAGATGGAGCCTTGATTCCTAAGCCTCTGGGTCGAGGTGGCACGTAGCTAACTGATCTTCTCATCTTCATCCTTCCGCCTCATATTCGCGCCAACCTCTTTCCAAGGCAGGGTCGTCGGTAACATCTTGTGTATAGTGAATACCTACTCCCTCCTCCTCCTCCTCCTCCGCTGCCTCCGGCACAGCTTCAACACAGCCCTGACCTTGCCTGAGATGATGCACCCTGAGAAGCTGATGCGCCACCTTGCACTAGCTTGGACCCCGACCACTGCCTATGAAGACCGATGAATTGTGAAACTGTGGGCCTTGTAGATTTGACGGAGAGAAAGGATCCGTGTCCGCATCTGTGTCCGTCTCCATCTCTCGTCGCTGGCGGGGACCTGTTCGTTTCAGAGTGTCAACGATCGTTCCACAGGGAACTAAGATCACCACATGCTCTTGTTTTCAAGGAGATTGTCCGCACTGACCATTTGGTGGCTTCTTCAAAACTGGCAAGGATGGTGCAGAGCTCTTTCACCTGCCTCCACTCTCGATGGTTCAACACCCCGAGGTCCGTACCCCTGCTTTCAGGCATGTTGTCACTCGTACTGCGTAATGTGGCATGCGTGCTGCCACAATCGCTGGAGCATGTGGAGGGTGGAATTCCAGCGTGTTGCCACGTCAACATGAGACGGTTGACGGGGAGGCGAGCTGACGCTGCTAACGCAGCCAGGCGGGGATCGAAGGAAGGGTGCGAACGGCGGACAGTGCGAATCAGACTCTCGTGCCTCTTCAGATAGCAGTCCAGACCGGGTAGCTCTTTAGAAATTCTGGCGTCAAGGTTCATGACAGTTTATTTTTCCTTATTTTTTTTTTCTGCCAGGCAAGGGATGTGCTCCCAGCCTACCGCATCTTAAGGGCGGCCAGCAGTTTTCGCCCGTTTATCGGCACACCCACCTTGCCCTGGCACAAGGTTACTTGTCACCGACAGCCAGGCGCTCGGTCTCGTTGCTTAGAGCCTGTCCACTGCTCCTGGCCTGTGTGTGGACGGTCTCCAAGGCAGATTAATTTCAAAACGGACTGGTGTCTCTGGGCAACGTGATGCCACCAGAGGACCTTGGGGGAAAGAGCCCTGCACCAATTCCCTGCGGTTTTGAAGAGGTCGCCGTGCCTGAGAGCCACCGTATCCCCAGAGACATCCACCCAGCTCACCCAGTGAGCTGTCACAGAGATATAGCGGCCTTGGCGGGCTTACTAGTCCATGTGTCGGTGGTGAGATGGACTTTTCGGCACAGATGTCAGACAACCGCGCTTGAAATTTTTAGATGGACACGTGGCTGGCCATGGCAGGGACGGCGTTTTCTGGCAAAGAAATGCCTGCTCGGCATCTGGAATTGGGGGCAAGCGAGGGCAATGTCGTGCGGATCCCATCTGTGTCCACCAGACGCGAAAGGCAAAATTCCAAGGCCAAAAAGCCTGGCATGCCGAGTTCAGGCTTTTGGCGTTGGGATGGTTTGGGTTAAAGTTTTTCTTCTGTACAAACCTTGGAAGACAGAAGGCTGGCTGCTAGATGGCCCCTGTACGGCGTGAGGTCAGTTCAAACTGGCAGGAGTAGGATGGGTCTCTGGTGGTGCTGGTGGGGACTCGGGCGACGGTGGAGGCTGAAGCGGAGGCTGATCCCTGATCATGACTCTGAGAGACATGGGCAGCTGAGGAACGCTTGGGGTGGCGGAGGAGGAGGAGGCGGAGAAGAGGGGGTGACGTGGTTGGAGGCTCGTGCGTGCGGTTGGCCTTTTTATGGCAAGTGTTCCTCCATTTCAACTCATGCATTCGTGCATTGTGACTGACATGTTGGTGGGGGTTAACCACTTAAGGTCTTGCCTCTACTTATGCGTTTAGCAAAGGCGGCATATGACATCGCTGGTGATTCAGAGGCTTTGCTCAAAGAAGGCCCAGGCTTGAGAGGTCCTGGACCTTTTTGACGGCGATAAGCGCAGGAGCCGGGGTTGCGCTGACCGTGGCTGGCGGAAATCATATCGCGGACTTCTGCGACCGCCCTCTCCCTTTTTGTGGCGGGACCCGAATTGACAACATACCCCATCGTCTTCCTCTCCTGTCCACTGATAAGCGCTCGCAAGCAAAGTCTGCGGAACAAGAACCAGGATGGACCGCAATTGTCGTCATCATCATCATCATCAACACAGTGACTTGGTCGTTCCTGATCTTTCTGATCCCAGAAGCTGCGGGCTACAAGCAAGGGGCACTGCAAGGCGTGACCGACGCCGCCGGGATTTTTGCCGATCGACCCGGCTTACTTCACCTCCTCTGATGGCATACACAGTAATCTGGGCGTCAGAGCAGACTAAATCATCCTCTTGATCTTTTAACATGCACTTCTGACCCAACCGCATTTTGTCATCAAAGAGGTTGTTCAGACAATGGATTATCATAGTGGTGGGTACACGAGTTGAATTTGGCTGCTTCATGTTGGACGGATGCTGATGATGCTGATGACGGACCATTTCGTGCCGTGACTGCGAGGACGGAGGAGGTAAGACTTGCTTGATGCAGGTTGCATTAACCATGATGGACTTGATTTGCGAGGATGTTCGTTATTAGATTCCACAGGGCCACTGGAAAAGCGATGACAGGCCTGACGGTCCTGCAATGACGACCCGCTGGCATGCGTGTTGTCGCCAGCCACTGGAAGGAGCACCTTCTCTCTAACTCTTCCTCCATGTGCTACCCCACTCTTTGCTCGCTTACCACCTGCATTTCGCTCCATGTCCAAGAGAATATAAAAATTTGAGAGGTATGGAATGTTTTGGAAAGTCTCTTATTTAAAAAGGACGGCAAATCACAAGCTATCTCAAATCCCTCTAATTCAAAACAAAATTGCTGGATTCAAAATTTAACTGCAAGGTGTTCTATCAACAAATTCTGGGACTGGGCAAGAGTCCAAAAAAACACGTATTTGTTATCTTTTGGTATAATAAACGGTATTTTTGACTTTCAATTCACCTGTGGTGAATATAGATTGCTGTTTTAAGATTTCGATAGATGCTGCGTCAATGAACAGTGTCGGGTGCAGCAAAGCTCAAAAAAACACCCCCCCCCCACCCACCCCCCCCCCCCCCACCAAACCCCCCACAACCCCCCCCCCCCCGCCCCACCCCCCCCCCCCCGTTTTTTTTTTTTTTTTTTTTGGGTTATGAGACTTTTGATATAATAAACAGTATTTTTTGCACCTTTCAAATTCACCTGTGGTGAAATATAGAATTGCCCTCCCCGTTTTAGATTTACGTAGGATGCTGCGTCAATGAACAGTGATGAGTGCGCATAGTCAAAAAACACGGAATCTGTTTTGTTTTGATTAATAAACTGTATTTTTTGCACCTTTCAATTACTGTGGTGAAGTATAGATTTGATATTTTAAGATTTACGTGATGCTGCGTCATTGAACAGAGCGGGGTGCGGCAAAGTCAAAAAACACGTAAACTGTTATGTTTTGATATAATAAAACTGTATTTTTTGGCACCTTTGAATTCACCTGTGGTGAATATAGAATTGCTTTTTTAAGATTTACGTGATGCTGCAGTAATGAAACAGTGCAGGGTGCGCAAAAGTCAAAAAACACGTAACTGTTATGTTTTGATATAATAAACTGTATTTTTTGCAACTTTCAATAAAACAGTGGAGTGTATAGAATTGCTGTTTTAAGATTTAAGTAGATGCTGCGGTCAATGATAAAAATGCTGGGTGCGCAAAGTCTCAAATAAACATGTAAACTGTTTGTTTTGATATAAATAAACTGTATTTTTTGCACCTTTCAATTCACCTGTGGTTGAATATTGTATTGCTATTTTAAGACGTACGTAGATGCTGCGTCAATGAACAGTGCTGAGTGCGCAAAAGTCAAAAAAACACGTAACTGTTATGTTTTGATATAATAAACTGTATTCTTTTGACCTTTCATTCACTGTGGTGAAATATAGAATTGCTATTTTAAGATTTACGTAGATGCTGCGTCAATGAACAGTGCTGGTGTGCGCAAAAAGTCAAAAAACACGTAACTGTTATGTTTTGATATAATAAAACTTGGCATTTTTTGCACCTTTCAATTCACCTGTGGTGAATATAGTAATTGCTTTTTTAAGATTTACGTAGATGCTGCGTCAACATGAACCAGTGCTGAGTGCGCAAAAGTCCAAAAAACTCGTAAAAATGTTATGTTTTGATATAATTAAAAAACGTATTTTTTGCACCTTTCAATTCACCTGTGGTGAAATATAGAATTGCGGTTGTAAGATTTACGTAGATGCTGCGTAATGAACAGTGATGATGTCCGCATGAGTCAAAAAAACACGTAACTCGTTATGTTTTGATTATAATTAAACTGTATTTTTTGCACCTTTCAATTCACCTGTGGTGAATATAGGGAATTGCTGTTTTAAGATTTACGTAGATGCCTGGTCAATGACAGTGCTGGTGCGCAAAAGTCAAAAAACAGCGTAACTGTTATGTTTGATATATAAACGGTATTTTTTGCACCTTTCAAGTTCACCTGTTGGTGAAAATTGAAGATTGCTGTTTTAAGATTTCGTAGATGCTGCGTCAATGAACAGTGCTTGGGTGCGCAAAAGTCAAAAAACACGTAACTGTGATGTTTTCGTACGATACACGGTATTTTGGCAACAAACAACCTGTGTGACTACAAGATTGATGTTTGTATTTAAGTGCAAGGTGGAGTATATCAACAGTCACAGGTTGTAATGGGTAAAATTGAACTCCTATCTGAAATGGTATACTGATAATAAAGTGGAGTTTGCAGCTAAACAAAGAGACCTTGCAGTTACTAGAAATGATGTTTATCCCAATATAACGTTCAGGCTGGCCCAATATCCAGGAAATATTTCATGCAAACTGTTAATAATAAAGATTTTCCACTACAATGTCTACCACTAAGTCTCCGGTGAAACTTTATCCAGTGTTCTTTAAAGATAGAGCTTGTTCTGTGTTCGCCGCGGCCCCCTCCCCGCTCCACTGCCGTGATTTACCAGTGGTAGATTCTGCTTTAAAATTCTCTAGCTAACTACATAAAATGTTCAAATCCCTAATGTAACTAAATTGGAAGGATCACAGCTAATAGTAGAGGTTTCTCTGTGCAGAAATAGACTAATTTCGCTGAGCTGTTTGGCCACAGGCAGAACGCAGGTCCTATCCCTATGAGACGCTGAGAGACACTGAGGCTGAAACAGGAAACGCTGTTCTATGTAAAACGAGGTCATGTGATTTTTCCAGCCAATCGCAACCATACACATCCCAGTCATGACGTCGCACACACATCTCACCCTGCTCTATTCTGTAATCTGATTTGCTGGCCGCCAAAATTACAGGAAGCGCCGAAAAAGGCGCGATCTTAATAGATGATGCACAGATTTTAACCTTAATTATCGCATGATCTGGAAATTTCGATCACCATAAAAACCTTGCCGATTTCAACTTTGTCGATAAAAATCGCTCAACACTACTAAGGAGGATTTCCCTATAGTATTTGAGTTTGTCCTCCTTCTCAGCAGCTGGGAAAAAGGCTCCCATTTTGGACCGGTAGCGAGGGTCCAACAGGGTGGAGAGCCAGAAGTCATCCCTCTGCCGGATGGTGACTATACGGCTGTCACTAGCCAGGCAAATCAGCATGCTGCGGGCCATCTGCACAAGTGACTCCGAGGGGCTCCCTGCCTCCATCTCCACTGTATACTGCCACGGTGCTTGCAGGTCATCTGCCTCGTCTTCCTCATCTCCATCTACCTCCTCCAGCTGCTCCTGCTCCTCCTCTCCTGTCACCGGGGTAGAAAATCCTCTCATTGATCCAGACAATGCTTCTGCTCCAATGTCCTCCTCCTCCTCCAGTTCAGTCCCCACCGGACTCATGTGGCCGCGAGATGTAGTCGCCACGTCTCCAGTCCCCTGCCCAGACAGATTTTTCAGCATCTGTTCCAGGACATGAAGCAGTGGAATGACGTTATTCATCCCGTAGTCCTGGCGACTGACAAATAACGTTGCCTCCTCGAATGGCCTCAACAAACGGCAGGTGTCACGCATGAGCTGCCACTGGCTGACATCAAAGTTACACAGGGGAGTACTCCTGTCCGCCTGGATCATCAAAAAATCGTTAATGGCCTTTCTCTGTTCATACAGTCGGTCCAACATGTGCAGGCTGGAATTCCAACGGGTGGAAACATCGCATATCAGAGTGTGTTGGGGGAGGCCGTTCTGCCGCTGCAACTCGAGGAGGGTGTTCCTGGCTTTGTAGGAATGGATGAAGTGCATGCACAGTTTCCTGGCCATTTTCAGAATCTTCTGAAGATCAGTGGAAGACTTCAGGAACCTTTTCACAACCAGATTGAACACATGCGCCATGCAGGGCACATGGACCATCCCTCCTCAGTGCAGCGCAGACACCATGTTACTCCCATTGTCCGTCACCATGGTTCCGATTTGCAGTTGGCGCGGAGAAAGCCACACATCGATTTCTTGCTGCATGACGCGGAGCAGTTCCTCCCCGGTGTGACTTCGTTCGCCGAGGCAAGCCAGGTGTAGAACTGCGTGACACCGCTGTGCCCTACACATGTGGTATGATGGAGCAGTACTTGTGGAGGCTGAGATGATGGAGGTGGGGGAGGAGGAGAATGCGGACATTGGCGCAGGAGCCGCAGTTTGACAACGTGGAGAAGAAAGCGGCGTCTCCTGTCCAAGTTGTTGGTGTGCTTGGGCAGGAAGCACATTCACCCAGTGGGCCGTAAAGGACATGTACTGGCCCTGACCGTAGTTACAGCTCCAGACGTCCACGCTGCCGTGCACCTTGGAACAAACCGATAAGCTCAAGGACTGGCCCACCTGCTGTTCTACATATTTATGAAGTGCTGGTACTGCCTTTTTGGAAAAGAAATTACAGATTGGAACCCTCCATCTCGGCTCGGCACAAGGCATTAGTTCTCTGAACGGTGCAGAGTCCACCATTTGGAAAGGGAGGGGCTGCAGTACCAACAACTTGGACAGGAGCACGGTCAGCTTCTGCACCTTAGGATGGTTGGACGCATACTGTTGTCTCTTTGCAATCGCCTCGCTGAACGACTGCTGGCGCCATGAGTAGCGAGGAGCAGGAGCATCTGGACCGGGAGATGATGTCAAAGAGAAACAGCTACCTTCTGCAGAGGTGGTGGAGCCCTGGATGTAAATTGTGCAAATGAATTGAGCAACAAAAAATTACCAGCTTTGTAGTGTGTTAAAATGGCGTGTATTTTACGGTACACAACAACAAAAAAACTTGTAATTAACCTTCGGTTATGAATTATGCTACAGGAAAAATAAATTTTTTGGCGGTGAAAAAGAACGTTTCTTTTAGTGACCACAACAGCAGAACAACGCTTAATTAATCCCTGGAAGTAAATTGCGCAAAAGAATTGAGCAACCAAAAATTACCAGATTTGTAGCGTGTAAAAATGGCGTGTATTTTACGGTACACAACAACAAAAAAACTTTGGTTATGAATTATGCTGCAGGAAAAATTTCTTTTTTGCGGTGAAAAAGAACGTTTCTTTTAGTGACCACAACAGCAGAACAATGCTTAATTAACCCCTGGATGTAAAAGAAGTCTGCAATCAAAAATGAAGTGGTATTTGGATTGTAAATATGCTGTTTCTTTAAATGAATACAACAGGTACAAGCTTAGATAACCCTTTGATATTCAATGTGCTGTGAGCAGATAGCATTAACATGTATATGCAGCTGCATTGGACGCACACTGGACTTCAGTTCCAATACCCCACAAAATCAAAATTAGAACGTAAGAGAAGCAGTCTCTGAGACAAGCTGTGACACCCCCCAAAAATAGCTGTATAAAAATGAGTTCTTTAGTAAGAGATATCATACGCAGCCGTGGCAGCACCTTCCCTACTCAGTACAGTGAGAGGGTATGAGCTCCCAGCGTCGCGCCCGGACTTATATAGTGCGGTGACGTCACAGAATCCCGCCGGTCTCTGATTGGCTTCATCTCTGCACATGTCATGTAGGCTATGCCCTTCTTCCTCCCAGAGTTCTTTGCCCCATGTAACGCCATGTGCTCGCAGCTATTTTATCAATCAAAAGCACACTCCATTCACGTGAAGTACCCCAAACTTCGATTTCGTTCAGAACCGAAGCTTTCCCTGAAATTCTAAACTAATTCCACTTCGTTAGAATCAATTTGCCCATCTCTAGCTGTGACCAGATATAACACCCACAGCCCTGTTATCTCTTTCATCCAAATAATAAATACGGCTCTAGGGACCGAGAGAAGTCAGCCTGGGAGCTGTAGCAGGACCCTTGATGTGAGGTAGAGGCCGGGATATGTCAGTCTCCTCTCTTTACCTTATTGCTGCTGAGAAGCAGGAGATGAGAGTCACCTCAGGGGAGACCAGGAGCAGTGCAGCTCTGACCAGGAGTGAAGCAGCTGCTGTGTAGTGAGACAGGCAGGACACAGCTCCGCCATATACCAGCCAGATTCGGGCATACTGCTTGTGCCTTCTGCCAGTTAGTACAGGAGTGACTGGGAACGCTGTCCTGTTGAATCGCCGGCCAGAACCACAGCCCCGAGCAGAGCAGGTCAGAGAGTGAGGGTTTATGCAGGTAGATGTCCCAGAATCACGGTGAATGCAGGTCTAGTAGAGCCGGTTTAGGCTAGTTTCCTCAGAGCTCAAAGATTATGTGACCAGCTCCATTCCCTGCCAGGCCACGGCCCCCCCCAGATGATTTCTTTTCTTTACTCAATAGAGAAAATCATTTGAAAATGCTGTTTTATATCCAAATCTTTCCTGCTTTTTCATTCTCATTTCTTCCCCCAAAAACTCTTGGTAAAAGAAATCTTGTTGTGATTTTTATGCATTTCTCATATCACATTTTTTGTCTTCTTCATGGGCATAGCTATTACAATAGCAGCTTTAACTATGGGGCCCAGAGGTTTAGGAAACTCACTTAAGTGCAACAACATTGTACCTTTTTGTAAGGAATGACAGATTTTGTTTTTCTGCTATTTAAAATTATGACGCCATTTTCTATACCGTAAATTACTGTATCTTGTATTGCTAGCTCAGTTTCCTATCATGTATTGGGGGACATCTCTTTTAGCTATTGGGTAATACAAATTTTAGTTACAATATGCCTCCATTCTCCACTATCAGTACCCATCTGAAAAGGTATTCAAATATATGCCATAGTGTACCCAGAATATAGCCAAACAACACACAATTACGTCAACACACTGGTGATGATCCAAATTCGGAGAAGGACGGGGAAGTAAGAAGCAGCCTCTGCATATCAATCCAATAATGAATGAATCCAGCTTCAATCCAACTGATCCATAAAATTAGAAATCTTTATTCTGAATCCAAGCATATCAACGCATTTTGGAGTCATCTCCTTAGTCATAATCAGAATATAGCCATAGGTATAACAACTAGACCAAACAGAGTTGTAATGGACCATGCCTTTCTGTCCCTTAAAATAAAACATACATTGGCATAACCCAGGCCAAATGTATTGACGAGTAGACTATTCTACATTTAGGGCGACATGTATGAAAGGGGCTGAATCAGAAGTCTGGTGTCTTTTCAGCCTGACATCTAGCGCAGCCCCATGCGTGATAGTTTAAATTCACCTACACGCCAATATCAGGCACACTACAGAGCACCTGCGGCACTTTGTCATGCGCCTGATTTCGGGGGGCATGCGGGAGGCAGGGCATACTAGAACCGTATGAAGCTATAGATTTATAGCTGTGTTATGGCAATTCTAGGCGCATTACTGCTGGAACAGATATACAACTTTCAAAGTGGTTCACCTGAGCCAGAATTGACGTTTATGAGCTAAAATGTGCTTGATTTATGACCTGCAGTAGAGTGGGTTCATAAATTAGGCGCATTCTAGACTAATATACTTTGCATAAAAATTGCCGTTTTAACTCCAAAAATCATACATGTTTCCCTTAGTCTGTTAAAACCCACAGAAATACTAAGGTTTATAAAATAAAATTGAAAGATATTCAAATGTATATGGTCTCATGTATGAAAACTGTCTAGGTATAAGACTTTCTTTGTTTCCCTTAGCAACCAATCAGAGCTCCCCTTTCATTTTTTAAGAGCCATCTATGACAGTTTCAATGTGATATAGACAGGTCCTTTGTGGTGCTATACTCAATTGCAAGTTTTAGTAGAAAAAAAATGCCAGAGTGGCTATCCTTTCACCATAGACTAGGCATTACACAAAAACATCAACCCGTCAAGTTGCTGTTTAACAGGACATACAAATTAGACAGTTCCTGATGGAAGCATAGACAAATATACACTTAGAACCACTGTGATAAGCCCATTTAAAACCCTACATCAATGGGACCATTTAAGTATCCAGATAACGTGTCATATTCATATAAATGTGTGAATGTTGTTATCTCAGTACAACTTCCACTGATGATGTGCTCTCTTGCAGAAGGGATTTTGTGTAGATGTTTAAGAGTGCTGCCCACATTCTTCTTCTAACTATTAAATAATGATTTTCAGAGGTTTCTGAAGCTAGACCTGTGGTGATAAATTGTTGGGCAGGCATCAGTTTAAAAAGGGACTGTCATGCTAAAAGATCATCTTTAACAGCATATGATAAAATGATTTTAATATGTAATTAACCTCTAATTACTCTACCTGTTCAATGTAGCAGGATTGAATAAGACACCAGCTTGCTTGCAGTTACAAGTACCTCATGCCATTATAACTTGCTACATAACTAACTATAATGTAAATATTTGATGAGCTATGGCAAAAAGATCAGAACACAAACAGCAGGTTGCAGAATGGAGCAAGGGCATGCTATGCCATCAATATATATAATTACCACTCAAACACGAAAAACTATACCCTGACATCTTATCATAAAGAAAGAGAAAAGAAAATGTAAATGAAAAACAGAAAAAAAAATGCTTTGAATCTCTAATAAGACGAAAAATAAATAAAAAATGTGAATGAAGGACAAAAAATACAGATTTTATGAATCAGACAGATCACATTTTCATTAAGACTTAAAACCAGTGTCTTACTTCAATTCTGAATTTTGAAAAGATCACCTCCTATAGGACCTCTATTAACCCTTTGAAAAGCAAATGCCTTCAAAAGGTTAGGATAGCTAATATGATGAATTTTTTAAATGCCTAGACACACTGTGGTATTTCAAAGTAAATGTTATATTGTAAGAATACTCAGAACATGTTTTAAAGCCAAAAGCTATGTCTGCCTGCAGTGTGCCATATAGAACAAACCTCTCAATACCTAAAATGAAAAGCATTAACTTAGGAAAACATTTTAGAGCTTTTAAAATGTAGCTCAGGATACAAATTAAAAATTATTGACACTGGTATATATTACAATCCTGTTTTATTTTCCTTTTGTCTTCCCAAATTCTAACTGCTGCAGACATGTAGATAGAAGAGATTAATTCTCCGGAGCATGGTAATCCAGTCATGTGACATCAACGATTGTAAAATGACTAGAGGTCACATGAAGGATGTCCATGCACAGCAGTATATTGATGTTACTATGGTGACCCCACAGTAAGCATAATAGCTATATAAACTCAGCAGTTATTGTGGTTAAAAGAATGAGAGGAAAAAAACAACGATAATCTTGATATAAGTGTAAGAAGAATGGGAATACAATTTTTGTTCAGATTGATGACATTTTCATTCCAATCTTTTTTTGCCTTCAATCCATCTGCCCAAGTTGGTTAAGCATAAATATTCTCATAGACCTGTTCTTTGCTTCCTATTTAATAGCTATGTGCAATTGAGTAACTCAAAATATTCTATTGTGCCAATTTATACAGGTATAAATTGCATTAATCTTAATGTCCCTGTAATGTAAATCAAATGTCCTACATCCTGAAGCATGGGAAATCTAGTGATTAACAGAAGGTCATTAGGCCTCTATTTAAAGGAAAACCAGGAGCATTTTATTCACAAATTTGTCTCTTATCTAACAGGAGCTCAGTAGGCCTCTGTTTAACCTACAAACGGCATATAAACCTACCTATTTACAATTAGATAAACTCACTTTTGTGAGTTGTGCATGCTTCAGACCCAACACTCAATACAGCCTGAAGATAGCAAGCAGCCTCCTGCGGAGACACCGATAAAGGGTTCCCAGAAAACTACGGATATTCTAAAAAGTGTAGCAGAGGTGCTTGGCATTGACTCAATGCAATAGAATATGAGCGGAGCAACAACAGATAAGTATTACCATTTACAGTGGTGGCCAAAAGTATTGGCACCCATGCAATTCTGTCAGATAATACTCAGTTTCTTGCAGAAAATTATTGCAATCACTAATTCTTTGGTATTATTATCTTCATTTAATTTGTCTTCAATGGAAAACCACAAAAAGAATTGTCATAAAGCCAAATTGGATATAATTCCACACCAAACATAAAAAAGGGGGTGGACAAAAGTATTGGCACTGTTTGAAAAATCATGTGATGCTTCTCTAATTTGTGTAATTACCAGCACCTGTAACTTACCTGTGGCACCTAACAGGTGTTGGCAATAACTAAATCACACTTGCAGCCAGTTGACATGGATTAAATTTGACTCAACCTCTGTCCTGTGTCCTTGTGTGTACCACATTGAGCATGGAGAAAAGAAAGAAGACCAAAAAACTGTAGAACTTGACTTGAGAATCCAAATTGTGAGGAAGCATGAGCAATCTCAAGGCTACAAGTCCATCTCCAAAGATCTGAATGCTCCTGTTTCTTCCGTGCGCAGTGTCATCAAGAAGTTTAAAGCCCATGGCACTGTGGCTAACCTCCCTAGATGAGGACGGAAAACAAAAATTGACGAGGGATTTCAACGCAAGATTGTGCGGATGGTGGATAAAGAACCTCGACTAACATCCAAACAAGTTAAAGCTGCCCTGCAGTCCGAGGGTACAACAGTGTCAACCCGTACTATCCGTCGGCGTCTGAATGAAAAGGGACCGTAAGGTAGGATACCCAGTAAGACCCCACTTCTTACCCAGAGACATAAAAAAGCCAGGCTGGGGTTTGCCAAAACTTACCTGAGAAAGCCTAAAACGTTTTGGAAGAATGTTCTCTGGTCAGATGAAACAAAAGTAGAGCTTTGGGAAAAGGCATCAACATAGAGTTTACAGGAAAAAAAAGAGGCATTCAAAGAAAAGAACACAGTCCGTACAGTCAAACATGGCAGAGGTTCCCTGATGTTTTGGGGTTGCTTTGCTTCCTCTGGCACTGGACTGCTTGACCGTGTGCATGGCATTATGAAGTCTGAAGACTACCAACAAATTTTGCAGCATAATGTAGGGCCCAGTGTGAGAAAGCTGGGTCTCCTTCAGAGGTCATGGGTCTTCCAGCAGGACAATGACCCAAAACACACTTCAAAAAGCACTAGAAATGGTTTGAAAGAAAGCACTGGAGACTTCTAAAGTGGCCAGCAATGAGTCCAGACCTGAATTCCATAGAACACCTGTGGAGAGATCTCAAAATGGCAGTTTGGAGAAGGCATCCTTCAAATCTCAGGGACCTGGAGCAGTTTGCCAAAGAAGAATGGTCTAAAATTCCAGCAGAGCATTGTAAGAACTCATTGATGGTTACCGGAAGCGGTTGTTCGCAGTTATTTTGGCTAAAGGTTGTGCTACCAGTATTAGGCTGAGGGTGCCAATACTTTTGTCCGGACCATTTTTCAAGTTTTGGGTGAAATGATCAATGATTTAATTTTTGTCTCATTCTGTTTTGTGTTTTTTCATTATAAGCAAAATAAATGAATATATTAATACCAAAGAATTTATGATTGCAATCATTTTCAGGAAGAAACTGAGTATTATCTAACAGAATTGTAGGGATGACATTACTTTTGGCCACCACTGTATGTAGCAATAAAAACTAGACACTGACTGACAACATGTTTCATATTATAACCAATGCTTTCCCTGTGAATGAAGGATTACCGAGTTCCTGTTAAATAAAGGCCTGCTGAGTTCCTGATAGGAGACAAATCTGTGGAAAAAAATCTCTTGGGTTTCCGGTAAACAGAGGCCTACTGAGTTCTTGATAATTAGGAGACAAATCTGTAGATAGAGGGCTACTGAGGTCCATTGGGTAGAAAACAAGTCAATAGTTAAAGACTACTAAATTCCTTTGAATAGAAGCCAATGCACATACATAAAGTGACATATTGTACCATGAATAAATACATCTATAAAATAGTAACACATACAGTACAATACATATATAAATAATGAATCTTTAATTAATTAGCCCTGTAGACTTATGGTATATTCACACAGCATTCACATACGTCTGCTGTTGAAATTACGTACTGACTAGCACACTTTCAACAGTGCTATGCCCCAAACTCCTATACTTTCCCTTTCCCCAATGCATAGTCGCCCCCCAAAATCTGCATAGACAACTCACTCTTTATACCAAGCCATGTCCTATCACAAAAGGTCATGCCTATTACACCCAACTACTGTGTAACATCTCTTTAAGTAAGCTAATTGAGGTGTTTGGCATTACAAAGCTTTCTTCAGGAGAGCTGAGAGATGCTGCCAAACTGTGCCTGAACTTAAACCCTTATACTACAACCAATATTTCCACCATACAGTGACCATATAGTGGTAGATACCAGTGTGCACAGGCTCTGCAGACTAAATATTACCACCATATAGGGACCATATAGTCGTAGATACCAGTGCACACAGGCTCTATACTACCATCATACAGTGACCATATAGTGCAAACTGAATCTTACCACAATATAGTGACCACATAGTGGTAAGTACCAGTCTCCACAGGCTCAGCAGACTATATGTCACCTCCACACAGTGACTATATAGTGGTATACACTCACCGGCCACTTTATTAGGTACACCTGTCCAACTGCTCGTTAACACTTAATTTCTAATCAGCCAATCACATGGCGGCAACTCAGTGCATTTAGGCATGTAGACATGGTCAAGACAATCTCCTGCAGCTCAAACCGAGCATCAGTATGGGGAAGAAAGGTGATTTGAGTGCCTTTGAACGTGGCATGGTTGTTGGTGCCAGAAGGGCTGGTCTGAGTATTTCAGAAACTGCTGATCTCCTGGGATTTTCACGCAGAACCATCTCTAGGGTTTACAGAGAATGGTCCGAAAAAGAAAAAACATCCAGTGAGCGGCAGTCCTGTGGGCGGAAATGCCTTGTTGATGCCAGAGGTCAAAGGAGAATGGGCAGACTGGTTCGAGCTGATAGAAAGGCAACAGTGACTCAAATAGCCACCCGTTACAACCAAGGTAGGCAGAAGAGCATCTCTGAACGCACAGTACGGCGAACTTTGAGGCAGATGGGCTACAGCAGCAGAAGACCACACCGGGTGCCACTCCTTTCAGCTAAGAACAGGAAACTGAGGCTCCAATTTGCCCAGCTCATCGAAATTGGACAGTAGAAGATTGGAAAAACATTGCCTGGTCTGATGAGTCTCGATATCTGCTGCGACATTCGGATGGTAGGGTCACAATTTGGCGTCAACAACATGAAAGCATGGATCCATCCTGCCTTGTATCAACTGTTAATGCTGGTGGTGTTGTAGTCATGGTGTGGGGAATATTATCTTCGCACTCTTTGGTCACCTTGGTACCAATAGAGCATCTTTGCAACACCTTGTGGAATATATGCCAAGAAGAATATAGGCAGTTCTGAAGGCAAAAGGGGTCCAACCCGTTACTAGCATGGTGTACCTAATAAAGTGGCCGGTGAGTGTATACCAGTGTACAAGACTCTGCAGACACATAACTGATTCCAGTGCAGTTACATTTAAGGACTCACAATGATGTATTTTCTGATCAGAGTTGTTCACTTTCCTTATTTTTCTTTTCTGGCCCAGACTATCATGATATGTTCTCCCGGCCATGACTCATTCCTGCAGAATTTGCCACACAAATATTTTAGAATCCTCTTTAGTCCAACACCTATATACCTACCTACCCATCATTTCTATATAGGCCCTAATAAAGTAGATAGGTATATATGTCCACACAATAGGTTATAAGTACATAGGGCTCCCTGTCTGTAGGCAGGTATATGTTCCCCAGTCTGTAGGCAGGTATATGTCCCCCCATATTCTGAAGGCAGGTAAATGTCCCCCATAGTCTGTAGTCAGGTATACATCCCCCATATTATTCTGTAGTCAGGTATATGTCCCCCCATATAATTCTGTATGGTAGGCAGGAATAGGTCATCCATAAACTGTATGGCAGGCAGGAATAGGTCCCCCATAGTCTGTATGGTAGGCAGTTATGGGTCCTCTATAGTCTGTAGGGTTGGCAGGTATAGGTCACCCATAGACTGAGGGAAGGACAAAATAGGTCCCACATAATCTGTAGAGTAAGCAGGCATAGGTCTCCTATCGTCAGTATAGAGGGAATTGATCTCTCACAGTCAGTATAGGCAGGTATATATCCCCTACAGCCAGAATAGGAAGGGGATAGGTCCCCCATAGGCAGGTAAATGTTCCCCATAGACAGTATAGATCCCCTATAGGCAGGTAAATGTTCCCCATAATCAGTACAGTTCCCCATAGGCAGGTAAATATCCCCCATAGGTAGTATAGGTCCACATAGACAAGGAAATGTCCCCCAAAGGCAGATAAATGTTCCCTATAAGCAGTAATGATCCCATAAGCAGGTATATATCCCCCATAGGCATGTAGAGGCAAGTAAATGTCCCCATAGGCAGATTAATGTCCTTCATAGGCAGGTATATGTCCCTCATAGGCAGTATAGATCCCCATAGGCATGTAAATGTCCCCCACAGGCAGAATAGGTCCCCATAAGCAGTATAATTCCCATGGGCAGGTAAATGTCCCCCAAAGGTAGTATAGATCCCCATAGGCAGGTAAATATCCCCCATAGGCAGTATAAATCCCCAAAGGCAGGTATATGTCCCCCATAGTCAGGTATAGGCAGGTAAATGTCCCCCATAGGCAGGTAAATGTCCACCATAGGCAGAGATAGGAAGGTAAATGTTCGCCATAGGCACATACTCACCTCTCTCCCCACGCTGCTCTGAAGAGGTACCTGCTCATCTCTGTCTTCTGCCTGGCACAGGTGGTGTGTCATCATTAGGCCGTACAAGCAATGTGATGACACTCACGCCGTCTATGCAGAATATTCCAGAAGGCCGCTAGCAGGTTTTCGGCCTTTTAGAATTCTCTGCTCCACAATAGCATTTTCAGCTGTATGCACTTCCAGCATCGCTACCAGCGCCTGGGCCCATGACAGCGTCTGGAAGCTGATGGTGAATTGGCAATGTCCTGATGCCGTAGTGGGACACCACGGCAAAAAGTATGACTGTCCTATTGAAAGTGGGACTTATAGTCACCTTAAAATAGTTACAAGTCAATTTTATGTATGATTTTAAGATTTTTGCTATTTTTCTTGTCAGTGTAGATCAAAGGATTGATGGTGTCGTACCTCATTGCATGCATAGTATAGATCTGTTTAGCTCATAATGGATCAATTTTAAAGGTCCATCTGGGTTAACAGATGAAATTTGGTCAACCACAGCTGTGCTAAGGCCACCATAATCACTTGCTCCAATGTAAAAAGTCACCTTAGTAGATGTTGCTGCACATTCCATGATGATGGCTAGCATTTTCCTACATTTAATCTACACAGGATTAGGAGCATGATGAATTAAATTTATGTTTTAGCACAGTGGGAGGTGGTAGGGAGGTTTTTAAAAGATTTGGAAAACCCTGATAAGCTCAGAACTTTCAATGGGTCATCATTGTTGCAATTTCTAGATTATTGCAAGGTACTCAGCTACAGTTGAAACCAAAAGTTTATATACACTGTATAAAAAGACACATATGCATCTTTTTCTCACTATCTGACATGAAATCAGAATAAACCTTACCTGTTTTAGGTCAATTAGGATTACCAAAATGATTTATATTTGTCAAATGCCAGAATAATGAGAGAATTTTTAAAGGCATTTTTATTATTTGTTGGAAAGTCAAAAGTTTACATACATTTCATTAATATTTGGTAGCATTGCCCTTAAATGAATGACTTGGGTCAAATGTTTTGGATATCCTTACACAAGCTTCTCACAATAGTTGGTAGGAATTTTGGCCCATTCCTCCTGACAGAACTGCATGCATTAATCAACTGCTTAAAAAATGTATGGGTTTAAAAACGCAACAAAAACAGCATGGAGCAGATTTATCAATACTGTCTAAATGTTAAACAGTGTAAAGTTAGAGTAGACAGTCTTACACTGTGACAAATTTATTATAGTGTTCATAAATCTGGCTCATTAGAAATGTCTAGTCTAACTTTACACAATTTAGATGCCAAATTACACAATTTACACAATCTACACAAGTAGATACCAAATATTTCTAAGAATTACTAACTCTCAAAATTGATCATACAGTTATGAGAAAAAAAATACAACTTTTTTAACTTCTATGCTTTTTCGTGTCAGGACATAATAAAAAAAATATTTTCCTTAAAATTAGGTAAACCTCATATAAAAAAGAGATTTTACCATGTCATTATTTTTTTTAACAAAAGTAAAGCTAAAATAAAGCTATAGTATGTTTAAGAAACAAAGTACACCCCATGAATCAATAACTTGCAGAACCAACAGCAATAATTTAAAGTAATTGTGTTCTGTTTGCCTTCATCAGTCTCTTACAATATTTGGGGAGAATCTTAATCATCTCTACAGTGTTGCTTCAGTTCACTGAGGTTGGTGGGTATTTATTATTTAGGCCACATCAAAGCATTTCAGTTGGATTAAGATCTGGATTTTGACTAGCATATTTTAACACCTTAATTCGATTTTTAAAAGTCTTTCTGTTGAAGAGTACTTGGGATGGAGTACTTGGGATCATTGTACTATTGCATAACAAAATTTTGGCTAACATTTAGCTGTTGGATATATGACCTCACACTTGAGTCTAAAATGCTTTGGCAAACACGGAAGTCCATTGTCAACCTAATGCCCAGGAGTTGTTACTGCAAAACAAATTCAAACTACGTTTGTTTTAAATAACTTATGTCTTTTGAATTTATTTTCTTGAATTTGTATGGGTAATATGTTATTGGCATAGAGAAACAGAATCCACTCTTATGGTATGCTTTATTTACATTTGAAGGGGATTACATACATATCATAGATCAATAAAGTACAAAAGGTAACAATAAGTAACTAACAACTGGTACAGAGAGAGAGAGGGCCCTGCCCATGAAGGCTTACAATCTACAAGGATGTAGGAAAGAAACAGAAGGTGAGGGGCAGACATGTTTGTGGGTTGTGTAACGAATCCAACCTGGATGGATGGAAACGTGCGGGTATGGTGGATCCTCTTGGCCCACCACGTTTGCTGATGGTAAACACACGCAGTGGGTAGCCGAAGTGCAGGTCCGGGTAGCGGGTGCTGGAGCGTAGACAGGGCACTGCAGATTTAGCCATAAAACGTGTGCACAGTCCAGGTGTAGCTGGAGAACTGATGGCACAGTCCAAGATGATAGCAGACTAGTGTATAGCAACAGGTAAGCAGGTATGTGGCAACTGGTGCAGCGGCAGGTGTACAGCAGATAGCTATAAAAGTACAGGAACCGTAAAACTGAGTCAGCAGCAGTACAGCAGCCAAGGGGTTCAAGCTCTTGTGCTGGATACAACAACGAACTGACCCTGAGAACAGGGAGGAAGTTCCTTATATAGCCAGAGGTCAGGGGTCACTTGGCAGGAACAGGAACACTGTGTTTTTAAATATGGTGCAGTGTTGTGCGCGTGCCCCTAGAGGGAGCACATGTGCACACAGGACGCCAGGGAGCTGGAGGAAGCACAGGTGAGAGACCAGAGCCAGGGACACCAAAGGATGTCGCAGCAGAGGCCGGGACACAAGCAACACAGGAACGCTGAGGGTCCATAGCAGGGACCGAGGAAGGAACCGTGACAGGGTGGAGTAGTGGCAACGGGGTTACTGTCTGTTATAGGCAATCCTGAAGAGATGGGTTTTCAGGTTGCTTTTGAGGCTATTGAACGTGAGGGAGAGTCTGATGTGTTGAGGCATTGAGTTCTAGAGTATTGGGGAAGCACAGGAGAAGTCTTGGAGATCATTGTGTGAAGGGCTGATATGAGGAGAGCAGAGAAGGTGGTCCGTTAGGAGCAGAGATTGCATGAGGGGAGGTATCTAGAGAATAAAGCAGAGATTTATGGAGGGGAGAGGTTACGGAGAGCCTTGTAGGTCCGGGTTACTAACTTGAACTGGATTCGCTGAGCAATGGGTAGCCAGTGTAGGGATTGATAGAGGGGAGAGGCAGAGCAGTAGCGAGGAGAGGTGAATGAAATGGCAGCAGCATTAAGGATGGTTTGGAGGGGAGCGAGGGTGCTAGACTGGAGGCCACAGAGAAGGATGTTGCAATAGTCTAGGTGGGAGATCACGAGGTCATGCACAAGCATTTTTGTAGTATTAAGGTTAAGGAACAAGCAGATTCCGGAGATATCGTTCAGGTGTAGGCATCAGTCAGAGGTGAGGGCTTGGATGTGTGTTTTGAAGGACAGAGAGGAGTCAAAGGTTATCCCAAGGCAGTGGACTTTCGAGACCCGTGAGATTGTAGAGCTGTTGACAGTGATAGAGATATCAGGTGGGTGAATATAGTGGGATGGTGGAAAGATGATGAATTCAGTTTTCTCTACAGTATGTTTAGTTTTAAGAGATGGGTGGAAAAGAAAGAGGATATGGATGATAAACAGTCTGTGATCTGCAAGAGCAGGGAGTTAACATCTGGGCCAGAGAAGTAAAGTTGGATGTCGTAGGCATACAAGTGATATTGAAAGCCATGTGAAGCTATGAGATGACCTAGGCCAAGAGTGTAGATAGAGAAGAGGAGTGAGCCCAGGGCTGACCCCTGTGGTGCACCAACAGAGAACGGGCGAGAGGAGGAGGTGGTGCGAGAGTGAGAGACGCTGAATATCCGATCAGTGACGTATGAGGAGATCCAAGAAAGGGCCAAGTCCATGATGCCGAATGATGAGAGGATTTGTAGCAACAATAAATGGTCCACAGTGTCCAAGGCAGAGGACAGGTCTAAGAGGAGAAGGACAGAGTAGTGGTGTGAGGCTTCAGTAGTTACTATGTCGTCAGTGACTCTGGTTTCAATAGAGTGGTAGGGTCTGAAGATTGCAGTGGGTCAAGAAGAGAGTTGGTGGATAAATGTGAAGACAGTTGAAGATAGACATGCTGTTCAAGGAGTTTAGAGGCAAATGGAAGCAATGAGATAGGGCGATAGTTGGACAAAGATGAGTGGTCAAGAGATGGTTTCTTAAGGATGGGTGTAATGGTGGCATGTATAAAGGATGAAGGGAAGATGCCAGAGGTTAGCAATAGGTTGAAGAGATGGGCGAGGGCTGAGATGATAACAGCAGAAAGGTGTGGGATGAGGTGGGATAGCAGTGGGTCAAGATTCCAGGTAGTGAGGCTGGATTTGGACAGTAGGGAAGAAAGCTTGTCATGAGTGACAGTATAGAAGCATGTTAAGGAGGAGTAGTGATTTGCAGGTACAGAGGTGGACTGTGGGGATTGTGCCTGGATAAGGCTAGGAAAAGGGAACTGTGGGGTGAAGTTTTGTCTCATGAGATTGATCTTATTTAGGAAGTGAATGGTGAAATAATCTGCTGATAGGAGAGATGAGGGAGGGGTGCTGGTGGATGGAGGAGAGAGTTGAAGATGTTAAAGAGGTGTCTGGGGTTGTGAGACAGGGAGGATTTGAGGATGGTGAAGTAATCCTTTTTGGCAGGGGTGATTGTGGATTTAAATGTATGTAGTGATTGTATGAGACAAGGTTATCAGTGTAGTGGGTTTTCTTTCAGTGGTGTTCAGCAATTCTGGAGGTCAAGAGTGGAAATGATTGTGTTGTTGGAGAAAGCGGTGGCTGCATCAGGGTCATCAAATGAGTATATGGTAGAGAGGGGAGCAAGAGAGTCAGAGAGAGTGCAAGGGTTAAGGTTGGGGACTATGTTACTTATGGATGTTAACAGTGTTTAATTCACTCATTAAATAGTGTATCTACTTAGGGACCAGACGATTAATGATTGTTATTCACTCTGGCTTTTATTCTGATCACACGGCAGTCTTTTCAATTTGCCAGTATTTATCATGTCTTTTCAACATCTTTTCATCATTCTTTCTGGTTAGGTCCAGAAAGTTCCATTGTTGATTTGTGTTTTTAATTGATTTTAAATATGTACTTTTGTGATTTAATAAAGTATTTGTTTTTTTCTGGTATTTATGTGTGCGTCCTTTATATGTACCTGCCTTGGTTCTCATTTTTGTGTAGTTTAGTTCTCTTGGTACATGGACAGAACCCATCATTTGATACTTTCTGGTGCCGGTCTTTTTTCTTTTTCTGTCTTTTTTTTTTTTTTAAGCATGTCCTGATAAGTAAAATCAAAGAATTCAAAGAGGTTGTGCTTTTTACATATCTATGTATACTTTATTAATACAGACAACCAGTGTTAAGTACAAAGTTATTATTTGTCAGCAGCACACAGATTATATACTGTAAAGTAGCTAGCAAATGGAGAAAGGTGACTTCTACCTATATTTTTATTCTTCTGACACCTTCTTAAATGACATAAATTTTCTTATAATACGACCTTCTGATTTGGCTCAAAAAATATCTTTCATTTGATTAACTTGCTCATCAGAGCTAATTTTTAAATGGGTTGTCTCACTATATCAATTCATCTTACCTCAGTCCTGTTTTCTTGGTTTCACTTTTGAATTCAGGGGTGTGTTTACTGGCTTCTACTGGCCTGCTGATGACACCAGGTCTGTAGCTATAGCAACCAGTGCTGGCAGCCTATCAGGAGGGATCAAACAGATCTGTAACTATAGTGACCTGAGGAGCTGATGCAGCGCATACAAGAGGGGATATCTCAGAATAGGTAGGACTCTGTTAATGGACGTATATTGCAAAGTGACTTCTTTTTGCAAGATCTTTAACATTAAAAACAATCCTTGTAGTGAGACAACTCCTTTAAGCATATGATGAAGCTGTAATGTGATATATTAAGGACTCTATTAAGGCCACTTACAATCTATGATTGTAAAACTATTACAAGTCTATTACCATTTTTAATTTCGGGAAGTAAATGTCACTATTTACTAGTCACTTGTTACTAGTGTTTTGCTTTGTGTTAATCATTTTGTATAAAAGTTACTTCATTCCTTTTGGATGCAGTCATCCTTCCCTTTTATCCAAATGCATTTTATTTCTTAATACTGAAATAAAAAACCTCATAATTACAGGTCAGTAATTTACACAAATGAAAATTCCCTTTCCTATTTCCTATTCAATATATAACTGCAACGTCTTCCTCTATCTTGAGAGTGATTATAGGGCGTTTTCAAATGTATAATAAATACAGAAAAGTACCTAAAAGTGTCTTAATGCTAACCAGATGATGGAACTATAGCCAACGGCAGGATTAACAATGTACTGCTTTTTAAACCCTGCATGAGCTAGTGTTTGCCCCTTGTGTAATATGTCTCCTCCATAGACAGGTAGGATAGGGAAGAGCTAAAGTGCAGTG
This sequence comes from Phyllomedusa bahiana, assembly GCA_025379985.1. Classification (NCBI taxonomy): domain Eukaryota; kingdom Metazoa; phylum Chordata; class Amphibia; order Anura; family Hylidae; genus Phyllomedusa; species Phyllomedusa bahiana. The sequence goes on along the minus strand of JAODAL010005688.1, from coordinate 24,106 downwards.
TAGATAGCATGTAGCAAAGATGACTGAATGTGTTATATCCCTTACTTTAGGAGATGGAAGATACTCATATGTTCAGAATTTAAAAGGAAAAAAAAAATTGGGGTTATCTTTGCTACAACTGTATATACAATTGCAAGAAGTATTAAGTGAATTATCTGTACTTAGGCAGTGATTAATTATTAAATGTGGTCTTATTATGATTTGAATCACAATTATAGACTAAGACAGTCCAATGTTTATTAGCTCACAAATATTTATACTGCTTATGTCCTTTTAGGCACATTTAGTAAAGATCCCCAGAAAGGCAAAAAAAGTAAGTTAACACTTGCATTCAGAAACTGGTAAATTCCCTGAAGCAGTATTCTTTGGTCATTGTGTTTCCATATTTCAAGTGACATACAAAATGTACAGCAGAATTAAAAACCAGAACTGAAACAGAAGTGAAGAAGAATTAAACCAAAGATAACTGTTAAACCAATTTTGACTACTACGTATAACATTAAGTTTCAAACATCAACACTTTAAGAGACAAGCCTTTTTTGGACTTTAGGACCAGGAGAATGTTTTTGGGACCTAATGTTCTTAATGTTAGAGTTAGATTTTGGTTGATACCCTTAGAATTTTTTATAAACAAAAATCAGAAATTTGCTGAACCTGAATTTCAAACTTTGATATTTCTGAACTTAAACCATACAATTGAACTACACAAAACAGTATACAAGTAACATTAACCATATGTCTACTTTACATTGGCATCATTTGTTCCACATGCTTTAAATTTTGAGAACATTTGAAAGCCTACAGATGTAGCAACATTTTCAAGAAAATTTCCAAAATAGATTTTTTTTCAGGGACTAGTTCAGTTCTGACATTCTAACATAACTTTGAGGGACTTGTATCTTAGACATCATCATAAATCCCCCATTTTAAAAACGACGTCCCAGAGTATTCAAAACTGTATTTAGGGACTTTGTTAAACCTTCTTGTGTTTTATAAGAATTATAACAAAGTGGAAATAAAATCTTAATATTTTTACATTTTGTGCAATTTTTCAATTTTAATATATATTTTTTTCCAGGACACAGATGTTAACAATGGAATGCAACTTAAGATTTATTTACCTGATTTTGATATTTTCAGAAACATTCCATATATGGTCCTTGTATGTTATTTGACTTAACAAAAGGCTTCAGAATTAAAGGAGCATTTACTGGATTTTGGGACCTAATTTTTATTAGAACATTTTAGGTACCATTTCAGGATTCTAAACACCTTTCTGTGCTAAAACCTAATTAATACCCCTAAAAAGACCTCATTTTGAAAATGATACTCAAGGAATATATCCAGGGATATAATTAGGATATTGACCCCACAGATGCTTTACAAACTTTATTAGCATTGAGTCATAAAAAAATACATTTTTTGTAATAGTATACAGTTTTAGCTCAACATTTGGCTTTTGAGTGCCATGTTGCATTTGCAAAGCCCCAAGGTATCCATACAGGTAAAACCTTTTCGTATTGAAGCAATTTGGGAAACACCTGGCGCAGTTGCCTTGATAAATGTGCCCCTTTGTGTTTTTTATGTTGCCATATTCTGAGGTTCAATAAGAACCAGTATATCTATTTATAGGTTGTATCTATTAGCATTCAACAAGATTCCCTCAACCTTATACATAGTCAGTAATCAATAATATGACTGCCAGATGAAAGTTTGAAAAAACACAACAATTACAACTTACAGCTCAGCTGAGCGAAGAGCTAGTGAACACACCGGGAGTGTTTGTACAACTGTATGACACTTGTATTAAATTTTTATGTCATGTAAAATTCACAACTGAATATCCTCATGTATTCTTTTTTATTTATTTTTTTGCTAGTAGTGTGCTGCTGATATTGGATTGTGCTTCCATTTTGCTGCTCATTTAACAAAAAAAATTTTTTTGGGGGGGGGAGTGCAGACCATACATTCTAGACTATTTTTATGGGGGCGTGGCTGCCTCCACTTTGGTTTTTGCACTTCGCCCACTTGCACAGGTTTTTAAATCAATGCAGAGTTGCTTGTAGCTTGAATTTACTCTCCCTGAAATGTGGAGCTCTGAACAGGCACCAAGAGAGGCAACATATGGTATTGAGGTCCACTTGTCTATGGAAGATGCGCTTATACGGTTTTGGTCAGGGGTGTGCACTGGTAATCTCAAATGTATTCAAAGTAGCAGAAATGCTTTCCAAATATTCCTATGTTTTTTTTTTTGTTTTTTTTTTGTGCTTGTAGTGTCCTGCTGATATTGGATTGTGTTTTTTATTTTGCTACTACTGTGATATTTTTCACTTATGGTGTTGCAAGCTACAACTTGTTTTTGCACTATTTATTAATGTTACTAGGCCAAAGCCCGACTGGTACAACTTTAACCCCTTACCGACATTTGCCGTACTCATACGGCAATGTCGGGTAGGGGTTCCCGCAAATTGACGTATGAGTACGTCAAGGCGATCTTGCGCGCTCACAGGCGGAGCGCGCAAGATCGCGGCATGGAACCAGCGGTATATTACCGCTGGCATCATGCCGCATCCCCCACGGCCGGAGTGAGCTCCGGCCGCGGGGGATTAACCCCCCAATGTCGCGACATCGTGGACGCGACATCGCAGCTGCGGGCAGCAGGAGTGAGCTCCTGCTGCCCGCAATCCCGGCGCAGTAACGGCGCTCAGCGCCGGTACTGATCTCCTACCAGACAGCCCGGATGCTGAATGAGAGCATCCGGGTTGTCTGGTGACGTCACGATGCCCACAATGCATTGTGGGCAGCGTGACTGACAGTTGCCATGGAGACCAGCATACAGCTATAAGCTGTGTGCTGATCTCCTATTGCATGAACGATCTGACGATCGTTCATGCAATTCCCCCCTGGGGAAAAGTGTAAAAAGTGTGAAAAAGTAAAAAAAAAGTGTAAAAAAGTAAAACACAAACACATAAAATAAAAACACATACACCGCCCTTTTCCACTTTACAAATGCCAATCGCCCCAAAAAAGATCAAAAATAAATAAAGCACCCATATTTGGTATCACCGCATGCGTAGCGACCCACCCTATAAATCTGTCATATTAATTAACCCGCACGGTGAACGTGTAAACCCCCCCCAAAAAAACCGTCACAGAATTGCGATTTTTGTTCCTCCTGCAGCACATAAAATGGAGTAAAAAGTCATCAAAAACTCATATCAACATCAAAGTGATGCCAATTAACACGTCAGTTCATCCTGCAAAAAAAAAGTCCTTACACGGAAAAATTAAAAAGTTCTGGCTATTAGAAGATAGCGATGCATAAATATTGTTTTACACAATAAAAACCCTTTTTTTGCAAAAAAATTGTGCTTTCAAATAAAAAAACTACATAAATTGGGTATCACCGTAATCAACTCAACCTACAGAGTAAAACTAACTTGTCACGGATACTGCATGGTGAACGCTATTAAAAATAAAAATAAAAAACACTGCTAGGATTGCAATATTTTCTTCACCCTACCTTCCAAAAAACGGATTTAAACGCGATCATAAAATCTTGTCCCCCCAAAAATGTTACCAATAAAAACGTCAACTCATCCTGCAAAAAAAAAGTCCCGATACAGCTCCATAAACAGAAAAATAGAAAAAAGTTATGGCTCTCAGACTGCGGCAATGCAAAAACATGTTTTCCTTTTCAAATAAAAGTGTTTTTTTTGTGTAAAAGCAGTAAAACATTAAAAAAAATTACAAATGTGGTATCGCTGTAATCGTATCAACCTGCGGAGTAAAGCTAGCATGTCATTTATACCGCACAGTGACCGCTGTAAAAAATAAAAATAAAAAACACTACCAGGATTGCTGTATTTTGTACAAAATGCCTCACAAAAAACCTTAAATAAAAGGTGATCAAAGCATCACATGCCCCCTGTAATGGGTACCAATAAAAAACATCAACTCATCTCGAAAAAAAACAAGCCACAAGCAGCTCCATTTGCAAAAAATTAAGAAAGCTATGGCTGTCAGAATAGGACAACATAAAAACGCAACTTTTTATAAAACTCGCTTCTATTGTGTAAAAGAAATAAAACATAAAAAAACTATATAAAATTTATATCATTGTATTTGTACCAACCCCCATAGTAAATTTATCCCGTTATTTATCCCGTATGGCGAATACTGTAAAAAGTAAGCCCAAAAACAATGGCGGAACTGCGTTTCCCCCCTCCATTTCCATGGCCCAATGCTAAAAAAAAAACTACGGAACACCTGTGCGCCCAAAATGCAAAATACCCCCTTAGATGAGATCCCTGAGGGGTGTTGAATCCAAAGTGGGGAAACTTCTGGAAGTTTTCACCTGTTCTAGTACTTTGGGGGCTTTGCAGATGCGACATGGCCCACCAATATCTGTGCGCCAAAAGCCAAATAGCGCTCCCTCCCTTATACCCCCTGCCATGCGCCCAAACAGCAGTTTACACCCACATGTAGGGTATTGCCGAACTTGGAAGAAATTGTGTAACACAATTTTGGGGCTTTTTTTCCAAGATTCCTTGTAAAAATTAAACATTTTCAGCTAAAATTGCAGATTATTGGAAAAAATATATTTTTGTTATTTTCAGAGCCGAACGCTAAAAAAATTTGTGAAACGCCTGTAGGGTCGATATACTCACTACACCTCTGGATATATTCCGTAAAGGGTGTAGTTTCCAATATGGGGTCTTTTTAGGGGTATTTATTAAGTTTTGAAAAATATGAAAGGAATATTCAGCTCACCTACTTGGTTGCACGGAGAAGTGGGAGATCCGGAGCCAGTCTCCTGCTGCATACAGGTAAGGAAAAAATATTTGCACTCCAGCAACTTGTAAGATTTCTTTGATTCTTTAAAACTTGTAGGTTTATTAATTTTACTTTAAAAGTCCATTTTCAAAAGGTCAGACATTAACAGTTCAGCAAGCGTTCCACCGACGCGTTGCGGGAGGCGTGTCCCTTATTCATGGTGTGATATCAGAGTTACCTCATTTCCTTTATATAGTGTTGGAAATAATACATTGATACAAATTAAAAATATATGCAAACAATAAAAACCTTTTATATTGGTATGATCGTATAGTTGCTGCTGATAATGGCTAGTACTTTAATAGTGAAACATGATGTCATGGCGCTTATTTAATCCTAATGGAATTCTAGTGTTTAGGCGGAATATCCACCATGCTTCACGGGATAGAAGTTTTTTTCGTATATTGCCTCCTCTTTCTGGTCTATGTACTACCTCAATTACGTTGCAGGTAAATGTGCTAGTATCTCCTGCATGACATTCATAAAAGTGGCGTGAGGCCATAGAAACATTAGCTGTAGGTGTTCTTTTTATATCTGATAGATGTCTGCAAATTCTGGTTTTTAAATTTTTGCTACTGCAACCCACATATTGTAATTTACAAAGGGAACATGTGATTAGATATATTACGTTTCTTGTATTGCAATTGGCATACGTTAAAATTTTAAATTTTTCCCCTGTAACCATAGAAGAAAACTCCTTTGTGCATTGTGCATATTTGCACGTTGTGCACCTTTGTCGTCCACAGCGAAAAAACCTTTGGTGTTCAACCAATTTTGCTGTAGCCTTTCATTTGTTTTAAAAAGGCTTGGAGACAGTAGATTTCCCTAATGTGGGGCCCTTCTTGAAATGAATCTGATATTTTTAACAGTGTCTCGCATGTTTTCTCGTCGATATAAAAATGGTAGATTGTTTATAATAATTCTAACAATTTTGTTGTTATTGTGCACTATTATGTTGTACTAAAGACTATATTTTTCTTTTTTGTTTCTGTTGTTCTTTCTTTCTGTCTCAATAGGTCTTCTCTTGTGATTTTAGATACTTTTTTTATGGCCTGATTTAAAGATCTTTCAGTGTAGCCTCTTTGTCTCAATCTTTTGATCACTTTTTCTTGTTGTTCTTCGAATATTTCTTTCGTGGAAGAATTAAGTTTTAGACGAATTAGCTCGCCGTATGGAATCTTGTTGATTATGTGTTTAGGATGTAGAGAGTCTGCTTTTAAAATTGTGTTTTTTGAATTAATTTTCCTATATGGAGTCACTGAAATTTGATCATTCTCTGTGCCTGAGAGTATCACATCTAAAAAAAGCTATAGTGTCATTATGCCATTGTGATGTGAATTTTAAGTTGTAATCGTTATGATTTATATATTCTAGGAAGACATTCCACGATGTTTGCCCGTCCCCCCTCCCACACCAGGAGGAGGTCATCAATGTACCTCCCATACCACCTGATGTGGGAGGAGAAGGGACAACCACCGGAGAATAAATATTCCTCCTCCCATGCACTCATATATATGTTCGCGAGTGCTGGGGAGCATTTGGCCCCCATTGACGCGCCTCTTCTTTGAAGATAAAATTCCCCATCAAACGAAAAATAGTTGTTTTTTAACAAAAATTCTACGCACATGACTATGAACTCATTAATGACATCTGCATAGCGGCTATGGTTCCTCAAAAATTTCTCCAATATTAAAACTGCCCTGTCATGTGGGATGGAGGGATAAAGTCCCACCACATCACACGATAGCCATGAAAAACTTTTTTTCCATTGTAGTTTAGACATAGCTGACACTAAACTTTTCGTATCACGTATATAACCAGGTGTCATGATCACAAGAGGCTGTAACAGAGTGTCTATCCAATTGCCCAATGTTTCAGTAACGGATCCGATGCCGCTTACTATAACTCTTAATGGTGGTGGGAATATCTCCTTATGTATTTTAGGGAGGGAATGCAGAATCGGGGTGATTGGTGTATGTACATATAATTTATCTGCTAACTCTTGGGTAATGGCGCCCATATATATACCTTCATCTAATAATCGTTTTAATTTTTGTTGGATTTCTTTCCCTGGGTCGCCATTTAATCGAGAGTAAGTTGTAGAATCAGATAATAAGATTTCATTTAATTTCTTATATAAACCTGCATTAATTACTACTACCCCTCCTCCCTTGTCAACTGGTCTTACAAGTAGATCCGTATTATTCTGAAGTTGTTTTAGTGCTTTTTGTTCTTTTTTATTAATGTTAGAAAAATTATATTTATGTTTTGATTCATCATTTATGTCCATATAAAGTTCTCTTAGATCTTTTTTCCACATTTTCTTGAAACTCGTCCATTCCAGGGGGTCTAGATTGTAGAGGGTAAAAGCTTTCATTCTTCTTTTGAAAGACTGGACATGGCTCTACATCTTGTATGGCAGTCTCGTTCTCCAATGTTCGCAAGAGTACCAAATTGCAGGTTTCTTCATAACTGTAAAGAGTGTCAAATTGTGGATTGAAAGATGTCATTGTTTGAGAGGGTTCTTCTGAGTTAAAGTCCATGTTATTAGACTGTAAATCATCCTGGAAAAAATGGTTTTTGATGGTTAAAAGTCTGGCGAACTTATTGACATCAAGTAGTGTTTTGAAAAGGTCAAAATTAGCAGTCGGTACATATCCCAAACCTCTTGATAGTAATGAGATTTGGGTTGCGGTAAGGATATAGCTTGATAAGTTGATAACTGGTGTTTCCATTATCTCCGTCTCCGTGTAGTCCTGGAGTTGTTTCCTGTGTTTTCTCCCACCTCTCCGACCCTTTGTTATTTCTTTTTCTTTGATATTGTTTCTTTTTTGTATTATGTTCTTCTACTTGGCTTTCAGATATATCTGAGGTGTCTTCCGATGTTGACGGATTAGTGGTTTCGCCAGATAAATTCAAATCTGCAAATGATACTCTATTTTTCCTCAAAGAATTTCTCTCATAATTGTAGGCTCCTTGATTTTTTAAAATAGATTGTGGTTTCTTTTCTAGGAACCAAGTATATACAATGTTTCTTTCATAATCTTGTGTATCACGAATGAATTTCTTATTCTTATATTGCATGATTATGTTTTCCAGTTTTTCCAAGTTGTTATTAACTTTTTCGCTAAACCAATATATGTGGATAGTGGTTTATAGGGTTCAAGTAAAGTTTTTTACCGCTGCAATTTCTTCATTCGTTTTTTTGTAGCATATTTCCTTGTGATTGAACCAATAACGACATTAGTTTTAAAGAAACAGTCATTCAATATATTTTGCCATTCTTTTTCGAAGTTTTCACCATAGTGTGTGGTGCAAATGCTTTTTTAAACGGAGACCTCTGGGAATCATGTTTTTTTCAATGTAGGTTTGTAAGGTGGTTTGCTCCCACCACAGTTTTAACTCTTTGGTGGCTAATTTCTCCCACCTGTGCATGAGTTCCTTGAGCTCACTTTCTTCAGAAGAGGAGCTGTGCACATTAGCCACAGAGAAGATTTGTGCGGCTTTCTGCCGTCTAGCATTAACTGCTGTAGTGTCTGTATGCATAGACATGGTTACAGATTTATGCTACAAGTATATTTTCCGCAATAATTCCAATTGTTAATCTACTTTATTGTGTAGGGAGCACGAAAATCAAACAACTCCAAGAACAAATCAGTGAAAAATATGAAAGGAATATTCAGCTCACCTACTTGGTTGCACGGAGAAGTGGGAGATCCGGAGCCAGTCTCCTGCTGCATACAGGTAAGGAAAAAATATTTGCACTCCAGCAACTTGTAAGATTTCTTTGATTCTTTAAAACTTGTAGCTTTATTAAATATACTTATATTTATTAAATATGTCTTCCTAGAATATATAAATCATAACGATTACAACTTAAAATTCACATCACAATGGCATAATGACACTATAGCTTTTTTAGATGTGATACTCTCAGGCACAGAGAATGATCAAATTTCAGTGACTCCATATAGGAAAATTACTTCAAAAAACACAATTTTAAAAGCAGACTCTCTACATCCTAAACACATAATCAACAATATTCCATACGGCGAGCTAATTCGCCTAAAACGTAATTCTTCCACGAAGAAAATATTCGAAGAACAACAAGAAAAAAGTGATCAAAAGATTGAGACAAAGAGGCTACACTGAAAGATCTTTAAATCAGGCCATAAAAAAAGTATCTAAAATCACAAGAGAAGACCTATTGAGACAGAAAGAAAGAACAACAGAAACAAAAAAGAAAAATATAGTCTTTAGTACAACATATAGTGCACAATACCAACAAAATGGTTAGAATTATTATAAACAATCTACCATTTTTATATATCGACAAGAAAACATGCGGGACACTGTTAAAAATATTCAGATTCATTTCAAGAAGGGCCCCCACATTAGGGAATCTACTGTCTCCAAGCCTTTTTTAAAACAAATGAAAGGCTCCAGCAAAATTGGTTGAACACCAAAGGTTTTTTTCGCTGTGGACGACAAAGGTGCACAACGTGCGAATATGCACAATGCACAAAGGAGTTTTCTTCTATGGTTACAGGGGAAAAATTTAAATTTTAACGTATGCCAATTGCAATACAAGAACGTAATATATCTAATCACATGTTCCCTTTGTAAATTACAATATGTGGGTTGCAGTAGCAAAAATTTAAAAATCCAGAATTTGCAGACATCTATCAGATATAAAAAGAACACCTACAGCTAATGTTTCTATGGCCTCACGCCACTTTTATGAATGTCATGCAGGAGATACTAGCACATTTACCTGCAACGTAATTGAGGTAGTACATAGACCAGAAAGAGGAGGCAATATACGAAAAAAACTTCTATCCCGTGAAGCATGGTGGATATTCCGCCTAAACACTAGAATTCCATTAGGATTAAATACGCGCCATGACATCATGTTTCACTATTAAAGTACTAGCCATTATCAGCAGCAACTATACGATCATACCAATATAAAAGGTTTTTATTGTTTGCATATATTTTTAATTTTTATCAGTGTATTATTTCCAACACTATATAAAGGAATGAAGGTAACTCTGATATCACACATGAATAAGGGGACACGCCTCCGAAACGCGTCGGTGGAACGCTTGCTGAACTGTTAATGTCTGACCTTTTGAAAATGGACTTTTAAAGTATATTTAATAAAGCTACAAGTTTTAAAGAATCAAAGAAATCTTACAAGTTGCTGGAGTGCAAATATTTTTTTATTAAGTTTTGGAACCTTAGGGTGTCCGCAAACCTGAAATGGCCCCTAAATAAAATCGTAATGAAAATGAGGCCCCAGAGTCCAGTAGGTGTGCCTCCTATTCTGGGGCTTGTGGTTGAGCCAAATAATGCACTAGGGCCACATATGGGATATCTCTGAAAACGGACAGGAATCTGGGGAATCAATATTAATTAGCATTTTCTGATCACATTTACCGTATTCTTGTCCCAAAAAGTATAAAAATTGAAAATCTGCAAAAAGAGTGAAATTTTGAAATTTCACTTCCACTTTGCTTTAATTCCTGTGAAACACCTAATGGGTTAATAAACTTCCTAAATGCGGTTTTGAATACTTTAAGGGGTGTAGTTTCTTAGATGATGTCATTTATGGGGGTATCTAACATAAAGGTCAATCAAAGTCACGTTAGAACTGGACTGGTCCCTAAAAAATGTATTTTGCAAATTTTCTTGAAAATGTGAAAATTACTACTAAATTTATAAGCCCCCTAATGTCTTAAAAAAAAAAAAAAAGACATTTAAAAAAATGATGCAAACTACAGCAGAAATATGGTAGATGCTAGTTATAAACTATTTTGAGTGGAATAACTATCTGTCTTACATGCAGACATTGTTGAAGTTTGAAATTGGTAAATTTTTCACATTTTTCACGATAATTTGATATTTTTCACAAATAAACAAGCATTTTTTGGACCAACATTTCTTACTATCTTAAAGCACAATGTGTCACGAGAAAACAATCTCTGAATCACATGGATAGGTTAAAGTGTCAAAAAGTTATTCTCACATAAAGTGACACATGACAGATTTAAAAAATGGGGCTCTGTCAGAGAGGCCAAAACTGGCTCCGGCGGTAAGGGGTTAAAAATTGACAGAATAGTCTGATTAAACTCCTCAGGGTTTTTAAGGAAATCCAGATCTAAACCTTTGGCAGTGAACCTGTGTGACAAGAGTCGTCTCCTCCATCCTTGTTTAGGCCTTCACTCTCTTCTCTTCTTTCTGCCCTCTGCACACAGTTACCCAGCTCTCTTTCCTGCAACATCTCTCATTTGCCTCCACTTACTACTGAACTGCTGTTCCCTCTTGCTTGAGCTTCTTACATATCCCCCTCTTCTGCCTTGGCTCTAATGCCACCCACTATCTGTAGTATGTCCTCATCCTTCATTGCCACAATTGGTTAACTAGAAGGTCTGTAAACTGTAGTGCACAATGCTACAGAGCTATAAAGGGGTAAAGCTAAGGTAAGTCAAATCCAATATTCAAGATAACAAACAAAGCAGGGAGTGACTTTACCATCCTGGCCAGTGCTTTAGCCTGTTAGAGCAGAGAATGGTGGCTGGTAACTACACAAAGAAAAGATCTGTTTTGAACTCTAAACAGAAGCAAAATCAGAACAGCAATGTATTTGGTAATAGTCTTTATTTACATTTGCCTACATGTTTAAAGCTAATTAATAGAATGAGAATATCCGTTTGAATACTTACCCAAATTACTTCCCAGCACAGTGATTTTTAGTAACTTTTTTGTGCATTATAGTACTCCAAGAGCCAATAGCCATAACTTTTTGGATTACATTATTATTATTATTATTATTATTATTATTATTATTAATATTATTATTATTAGTATTACTATTGTTATTATTATTATTATTAATATTATTATTATGTACTTTTTAAAGAGAAAAGTGCGTTTAAAAACACACTTTTAATTTTTTATTGTATGGATGAACTTGTATGAGGGCTTTACCTAGTGGGATGTAGATTTTATTGATACCATGTTGGGGTGCATATGACTGGTCATTTTTCTTTTCATTTTTAAGGTAATAAAAAAAAAGGTTCTAGCACTGACTGTTTTTTTGTCAGCTGTGTTTTTAGTTTGAAAAGAAAGGTAAGAAAAAGAAAACTTTCATCTAAAACCCGACAGTCAATTCTTGTGCTGAGAGATGAAGGCTATTCTATGCGAGAAATTGCCAAGAAACTGAAGATTTCCTACAAAGGTGTGTACTACTCCCTTCAGAGAGGAGCACAAACAGGCTCTAAGCAGAGTAGAAAGAGAAGTGGGAGGCCCTGTTGCACAACTAAGCAACTAGACAAGTACATAAGAGTCTCTGGTTTGAGAAATCGACACCTCACAGGTCCGCAACTGGCAGCTTCATTAAATAGTACCCGCAAAACGCCAGTGTCAAAGTATACAGTGAAGAGTAGTGTTGAGCGATTATTATCGACAAAGTTGAAATCTGCACGGTTTTTATGGTGATCGGATTTTTTTCGATCACACAATCATTTAGGTGAAAATCTGTGCATAATCTATTAATATCGCGCCATTTTCAGCACTTCCTGTCATTTTGGTGGCCAGCAAATCAGCTTACAGAATAGAGCAGGGTGAGCTGGGTGTGCGACGTCATGACTGGGATGTGTATGGTTGCGATTGGCTGGAAAAATCACATGACCTGGTTTTACATAGCACAGCCCTTCTTGTTCTGCCTCAGTGTGTCTGTGTATCATAGGAGTAGGACGTGTGCTCGGTCTCTGTTAAAACAGCTCAGCAAAACTGTTCTATTTGTTCACACAGGCAGCTATGCTTTTAGCTGTGAACATTAGAACTTAGGTAGATTAGAGATTTGCAGATTTTAGTAACTTAGGCAGAGAATTTTAAAGGAGCATCTAGCCCTGTACAGTCGCGGGGGGAAGGAGGGGCCGGGGGCTGCGGGCGAACACAGACAGACAGACAGGCTCTTTAAAGGAGAGTGGATATTGTGCAGCCCAGACTTTGTTTAGACCCTGCATTGGAAAGGGTTTTTATTAACAGTTTTCTGTTGAAATATTACTTGTATGTTGTGCAGCCTGAACTTATATTAGGAAACAGATTCTTTTCTAGTAATGAGGTGTATTTGATAGGTGCAACAGAAAACTCAACTATTTCTTATACGTATACATTTAAGATATGTGGTTTTTTTCACTTTTGGCGCTGGTCAGCTTTGTTCATTGAAGGCACCTTGCTCCTTAAAATGTTGAAATACAGCATAATTTTGTAATCACCGCCAGTATATTTGATAGGTGCCAAAAAATCGCTTATATTATCCGTTATACATTTCAGTAGGTGTTCATTTCAATTTGGCGCAGTCCAGCTTAGTATTGAGGCACTTTGCACTTAAATTTGAATACAGCAATTTTGAGTAGTCACCGGCCGGTGTATTTGATAGGTGCAAAACTCAACTTTTATTATACGTTGAGACGGATTGAGACCTTAGAAGATCGTCATTTTCTCCAGCCACACCTCCTCGAGGTTCGCAGCAGCTGTAGTTCCTGTAGTTATGGGTTACCAAGTTGCTGCTGTCAGTGAGGAAGGTCAGTCAGTCTGGCAAGGGTAACAGGAGTTAATTACTCAGGTGGTAATTAGGAGAGTTGCTCAGCTGAAGTCTGTTTTAAACTAGCCTGGTCTTGAGTATGCCAGAGGGGGGGAGCGTGGCTCACAGTCAGTGGAGGACGTGTTGCTCAGGCCTTCGTCTCACGAGAAGTATCCTGAATTCTTGTCCCTCCTAGCTTGAGATAACGCCAGGCATGGATATATTGTACAGTGTGAGTACATGTTTGTGGGGCTGGGTGAGTAGACACAGACCACTGCTAACGAAGAGTGACTCTCGGTACGTTTAAGTTAGTTCAGCGACTGGACGGTCTAGGATTTATTTTGCTGTATATGTTTTCTGTGTTGGAGATTAAAGCTGCGGAGACCAGATTTAATGAGACACCTGTGTTGGACCTGCTGTTCCGTTTTACCAAAGCGGCGTACCACAGAGTGAGAGTGTCCCCCAGGCCGGGCCAAGATGGCGGCGCCGAGACACGAGTGAAACACTTACACCGTTATACAATTTCAGATAGGTGTTTTTTCACTTGGCGCAGGCGCTATGTTCTATTGAGGCACCTGCACTTAATTTGAATACAGCAATTTTGTAGTCACGCCTGGTGTTGTTATTTTGATTGGATGCAAAAAATAACTTATATTACCGGTTTAAATTTCCGATAGGTGTTTTTGTTTCACTTGGCGCTAGTACAGCTTCTGTTCATTGAGGCACTTGCACTTAAATTGAATTACAGCAATTTGTAGTCACCGCGGTTGTAATTTTATAGGTGCGCAAACTCAATTTTATTATCCGTGTTTACATTTCATATAGTGTGTGTTTTCACTTTGGTGCAGTCAAGCTTTGTTCAATTGAGCGCACTTGCACTTAAATTTGTAATACAGCCAAATTTTGTGAGTAAACGCCAGTTTATTTGATTAGGTGCAAAAATAATACTCTTATAGTATACGTTATACATTTCAGATAGGTGTTCATTTCAATTTGGCGCAGTCTCCAGATTTGTTCATTTAGGCACTTTGACTTAAATTTGAATACTCAGCCAAATTTATGTAGTTCATCCGCCGGTCTCTTTGATAGGGTGCAAAACTCGAACTTTTATATCTCGTATACATTTAGATAGGTGTATTTTGTCACTTTGGCGCAGGGCCAGCTTTGTTTCTCATTGAGGACACCTTGCTACTTATAATTTGAGATTACAGCAATTTTGTATTCACCATCCAATGTATTTGAAAGGTACAAAATTCGCTTATATTATCTGTATACATTTCAAATAGGGTGTTTCATATCACTTTGGCGCAGTCCAGCTTTGTTCATTGAGGCACTTGCACCTTAAATTTGGAATACGCAGTATTTTGTAGTCCGCAGTGTATTTTGAAAGGTGCAAAAATTACCTTATATTATCCGTATATATTTCTGAGATAGTGTTAATTTCAATTTGGCGCGTCCCTGCTTTGTTTCATTGAGGCACCTTTGCAATTACATTTCGAATACAGCAATATTTGTAGTCACCGCCAGTGTATTTGATAGATGCAAAAAAACTACTTGATATTATCCGTATATATTTCATATAGTCGTTAGAACAAAAAAACAAACAAAAAATTATTAATTTTTAATGGTGGCGCTAGTCCAGCTTTGTTCATTGAGGCACTTTGCATCTTGAAATTTAAATTACAGCAATTTGTAGTCCACCGCCGGTGTAATTTGATAGGTGCAGAAAACTCAACTTTATTATTCGTATCTATACATTTCAGATAGGTGATTTTTTTCACTTTGGGACAGGCCAGCTTTGTTCAATTGAAGCACCTTGTGCTCACTTAATTTGAATACAGCAATGTTGTATTCACCGACCAATGTATTTGATAGGTACAAAAAATACTTTATTTTTCTGTATACATTCAAATAGGTGTTCATTTCCACTTTGGCGCCAGTCCAGCTTTGTTCATTGGACGATCCTTGCAATTTAAATTTGAATTTACTGCAATTTTTGTAGTCACCGCCGCGGTGTATTTGATAGGTGCAAAAGACTTAACTTTTTATTATCCGTCATTTACATTACAGATAGGTGTTTTTTCACTTTGGCGACAGGCCTGCTTTGTTCACCCCCTCCCCCTGCACCACTTGCACTTACATTTGAATACAGCAAATATGAAGTCACCGCGGTGTATATGATAGTGTGCAAAAACTCTAACCTTTTATTATCCGTTTATACATTCCAGATAGGTGTTTTTTCACTTGGTCCACCGTCAGCTTTGATTTCTTGAGGCCCACCTTGCGCTTAAATTTGAACACAGCAATTTTTGTGTAGTCACGCCAGTGTATTTTGATAGGTGCAAAAGAAAATACCTTATTATTATCATGTAATTACATGTTCAGAATAGGTGATCATTTCACTTTGGTAGCAGTCCAGCTTTGTCATTTAGGCACCTTGCACTTAAATTTTGAATACAGCAATTTTGTAGTGACCGCCGGTGTATTAGGATAGGTTCAAAAAAAATACCTTTATATTATCCGATACATTTCAGATAGGTGTTTTCATTTCACTTTGGCGCAGGTCCAGCTTAGTTTCATTGAGGCACCTTGCCACTTAAATTTGAATACAGCATTTTTGTCAGTCCACCGAAGGTGTATTTATTAGGTGCAAAAAATACTCTTATATTATCGTTATACATATCAGATAGGTGTTTTTTTCCACTTTGGAGCAGGCCAGCTCTTTTGTTCATTGACGGCACCTTGCACCTTAAAGATTTGAATACAGCAATTTTTGTAGTCAACACCGGTGATATTGGCTAAGGTGCAAAACTCAACTTTTTTTTTTTCCGTTATACATTTCAGATAGGTGTGTTTTTACTTGTGCGCAGTCTGATTGTTCATTGAGCACCTTACACTTAAATTTGATTACTAGCAATTTTTGTAGTCACCGCCAGTGTATTTGTTAGGTGCAAAAAAATACCTTATATTATCAGTATACATTTGAGATAGTTGTTCATTTCACTTTGGGCAGTCCAGCATTTGAATTCATTGAGGCACCTTAGCACTTTAATAATTTGAATACATGAAAATTTTGTAGTCACACAGTGTATTTTGATAGTTCATTACTCATTTTTTTACTATCCGTCTACATGTCAGATACGGTGTTTTTTCACTTTGGCGAGTCCTCAGCTTGGTTTCATATGAGGCACTTGCAGACTTAAATTTGAATACAGCCATTTTTGTAGTCACCGCAGGTTATTGATTAGGTGCTCAAAAAAATTCCGTTTGTTATACCCGAATTGTTTAATTAGTTTTTAAATAGCTGTATTGCACGTGGTGCGGCCTAGTTTTTTCTCAAATAGCCACGTGTACGACAATTCTGATAGAATAAATTTTCTCAGCAACTGGTTCTTGTTGGTCATTGCTGCAAAAAAAACACAATATTCTCAATACATGTAACGTCTGAATAGTTTTTATGGGCTCGTTGAATATCAGTTTTGTGCAGGTAGAACACTTGTATGTTATTAGGGTGAAATCTATCATTTCTAGTCCTACTGGGCAGTTGTAAATAACCTGGAACTGAAGGATAGAACAGCTGTTGATTTTGTTTACGAGTTGATTTCACTAGTGAAATTCTGCTAGAAACATTTCAGTTTCTAATCCAAGTTGGCTGTAGGAAATCAGAGGGATTTGAGGAATAGCTGTTGATTTGCCATATTTAAATAAGAGACTTTCCAAAACTCTTCCATACATTCTCAAATATTTATCTTTGTGAATCATGCGTGCGAAAATGCAGGGTGGTAAGCGATGCAAAGAGGGGGGTAGGACATGGAGGTAGGATGGTACGAGAGTAGGTGTCCTTCCAGTGCTTGGCAGGACAATACGCATGCAAGTGGATCGGATCGGTTGCAGGACGTCAGGCCTGTACAACGCTGGGTCTGGGCCTGTTGAATCTCAACTACCGACAAACAAAACAGTGTCGCCAATCTGTTCTTCAGTGGTTATGCACCGGAATCCCAGCATTTTACCTCCTCGTACGTCCCAGTTCACGGCAACAAAAATGTCTCATCAGAAATCATCAGAACCCATTTCAAACATGAAGCGAAGCAGCCTCCAAATGTCAACTCGTGTACCCACCACTGTGGATATATCCATTTTCTGATGACCTCCATTGATGACAAAATGCGGTTGGGGTCAGAAGGATGTTAAAAAGATCAGAGCGCCAAAGAAGATGATTTTGTGACTGCTCTGACGCCCAGTTACTGATGCTCATCAGAGGAGGAGAAGGACAGCGGTCAATCGGCAAAAATCCCGGGTAGTTCAGCAACGCCCTTGCAGTCCCTCTTGCTTGTTAGCCCACAGCTTCCTGGATGCAGAAAGTCAAGGAGACTCCAGAAGTGTCTCCAACATGGTGTTGCATGATGGAGCGGAGGTGCGTCATTGGCGTGATCGCCATGTTCGCGGTGGTGGCGTATTCCGCTCTGAATTTTGTCTTTGGCGGAGATAGGGCTGTCATGTACAGAGCGTGGGACGAGGACGGAAGGAATGATTGTTGGGTCGTGACGTGGTATCGTGTGCTAAACGGATTCCCGTCCTCGCAATAAAGGGGATTGACGGGTGTGGTCGGCGAAGATATGTCATGCTGTATGGTTGATTCTGGCGCGCCCTGTATGCCGCGGGTGTAAGCGCTGGGAAAACCAACGGCTCGCGCGGGTCGGCGTATCTGCCTGTCGAAAATGTGGTCCAGGGGACCTCTCAAAGGCGCTGGGCGCTGTCTGTTGATTGAGCAAGGCCTCAGGAGATGTTTCGACGCCCACACGAAATCGTCTTTGTGCGCCTTTGCCGTAATAAAGGCAACTAGTAGAGGCAAGGAATCATTAGGTGTTTAACCACCACACAACATGGGATCCTGTAGTGTTCTACCTCTACAGCAAATTGACGATGAGTGAAATGGAGGCACACTGGTCAAAAAAGGCCACCAACCGATTGGCAGGCTTTCCAAGACCACTGTCTACACCGCCTCTGTCGTCGCCTCCTCCTTCCTCTGCCCACACTAAAGCGTTCCTGCACGGCTGCCATGTCTCTCAGAGTCCTTGATTCAGGCATCAGCCTCCTTCGCTTCAGCCTCCACTGTCTGCTACCGAAGTACCAACAGCACACCAGAGGACAATCCTACCTCCTTCTCCTTCGCCTTGCCAGTTTGGACTGAATAGCACGCCTACAGAGGCCAGTTTATAGCAGCGCCAGCCTTCTCTCTTTTCCAGGGTTTAGGGAGGCAGAAGAAACAACTTGAACCCAAGAACCATCCCGACAAAGCCTCAAGAAAGCCTGAATTAGGCTCATCTGTCTGGCTTTGTTGTGCCCTTGGAAATTGTTTGACTTTCCTGTCTGGTGGACACAGATGGGTTCGCGACACGTCATGGCTATGTCGGGCCAAGCCTCCCAATGAATAGGATGACGATCAGTCATTTCTTTTGCCAGTGGGTAAAGCCGTCTGCCCTGGCCAGCCGAGTTTCATCTAAAATTTGTCAAGCGGCTCTTGTTTGTTGCATCAGTGGATCCACTCGGAGAAATAGTCCATCCTGACCAACGACACACGGAGACTAATTATGGCGCAATGGCCTCAACGCGTATTTCTTGTGACAGATCACTGGTTGTGAGCTGTGGTGGATGTCATATGGTGGAGTGACGGTGGCTTCAGCTCGGTCACGCTCTTCCAAAACCACAGGGATGTGCAGTGGCTCTTTACTCCTCAAATGTCATCTACTGTGGCATCAACGTTGACCCAGAGAAACCAGGCAGTGTTGAAATTCAATTCCTGTTTGGAGACCGTCCATCACACAGTGTCAGGAGCTTGTGGACGGGCTCTCCGCTCAACGAGGAATTATACGAGCGATGGCACGGGTGACAAGAACCTATGTGCCAGGCAAAGGTGGTGTGCAGATAACGGTCGAATCTGCTGGCCGCCCTTAAGATCGGTGAGGTGGAGCACATCCCTTGCCTTGGCGACATGGGGTTTTTCATGTACCTCGCGTCCAGTAATTTTCCTTTAAGATAGGCTACCCGGGTTCTGGACTGCCTGCTTGAGGAAGGCTCGAGGGTCTCGTATAGTTCGCACTTCGCGCTCAATGTTTGCACACCTCTGCTTCGTTCCTATGCATGGCTGGTGGGTGTGGCAGGGCGAAGAGTTAGCTGCGGCGCTCTGTGTGCGCTCCCGCGGTGCAATCAGGGCTGGACAGCGCGCAGACGGGCGCGCGAAAGGGTTAGCATCGCATGTTCAGATCGAGATTGTTGCGCGATAGTGAACGGAAAGCAGACAGTGGGGGTGCGTCTGTTTGGAACAGTAGAGGCGAGGCGGTGGGTGTTGCGTTGGGATTGCCGGTGTGCGAGGGTTTTGTGTGACGGCGCAGTGCCGAGTAAGTTGGATGGCAGGTGGAGAGAAAGAGAGTCGCTCAAGGTGCGACACAAGTGTTCGATTCGACCGGGAGAGTTGTGCTGAGAGGTCAGAGAGAGGGAGGGCGATCGCCGGGAATACAAAATATGGTGTCTCAAGTTGACGGTGGACTCACTGCCGATTTGTCAGCATGAGCATTGTGGTGATCTTAGTTCTGGACGATCGTTGGGACCACTCTGTAAAAATCAGGTGCCAACAGTCGATGGAGGATTAGATGGACACAGATGCGGACATGAGCTCCTTTCTCTCCGTCGATTCCACGAGGCCCGACAGTTTCACAATTTTATCAGCTTCTATATGCAGTGGTTCGGGGTCAGGGCTAGTTGCAAGGCGGGCGCCCTCAGCTCTTATGGTGCATCATCTCGAGCAAGTCTGGGCTGTGTGAAGCGGTGCCAGAGGAAGCGGAGGAGGAGGTCGGACGGTCATTCATAGACACCAACGTTACCGAATCTCTGCCTTGGAAAAAGGTTGGAGACGATTTTGAGGGCGGAAGGAGGAGATGAGGAAGATGAGATAAGATCAGTTTTGCTAGTGACCCTCGACCCAGAGGCTTGCGGAATCACAGGGGCTCCATCTCTCACATGAGGAGCTTGGATATCCATTTCCCTCCAACATGATCTTGCATTAAGGCCATCAAAATGAACAAACAGTTACTGGGTGGCCCACCTCCTGGATCCCCTGGTTAAAAACAAACTCAGCACTTTCTTCACCCACCCAATGAGAGTAAATAGCAGGAAATGGAGCCTTGGAATGATTGATCAACTGAAGACATCTGTTGCGTTGCTTACGTTTCTTCAAATGTATGGTGGGAACAACGTCAGCGACGTGACAGCAATAGAGTGCCAAGTAGCCATAGCAGCAGCAGCAGGCAAGGTGGCAGAAGCCTAATGGGTGACCTCTGGCAATCTTTATTTACCATCTCACCAACGCATGCAATGCAGGGCACCATAAAAACACACAGAGCCCAAGCTTAAGATCATGGTGCACGGACTATCTGCCCCTTTAAACCCAATGTTTTTGTATGTGTTCCGGACCCAATTGACTTTGGGTATCCAAAATGGATGAATGCCGAGCTCGCTCGCCACGCCATAGAGGTGTTGTCCTGCCCAGCAACCAGCGTCATATCTGAGCGGACCTTCAGCACAGCTGGAGGTGTCATTACAGACAAATTTTTAAAATGATCATTTCTTACTGCAATTTTTAATCTCAGTTCCCAAAAGATCATTTTGCTGGTTTTGCGGTGTGGAGACTGTAAAAAGACCCCAAAGGGTTTCATGACAAAACCGTTTTCCCCATTTACTCACTTTATCTTTAGAATTTTATCGCATTGTCAATGGTTTTGAGGTCTGTTGCTGTGAGATACACTATAATTATGGTCCTTTGGAACAGAAATGTGGCTTTCTAAGTGGCATTTCTCCCTCACAATTTTTTAACAGTGGCTGAGAAGTCATTTTTAATTTTTTGGGGTCATGGTGCTGTGAGACAGCTATAATCAAAGGTCCTTTGGAACAGAAATGTGTCTTCTAAGTGGCTTTTCTCCCTTACAATTTTTAACAGTGGCTGAGAAGTCATTTTTATAATTTTTTGGGGTCATTTTGCCTTGAAATGCTGCAATACTACAGTTCCTATTCTAAAAAATGTTGTTTCTAACAGATATTTGTTCTTCACAATTGTCAAAAGTGGTTCAAGGGTCATGTTTTGAATTTTTGGGGGCATTTTGCTGTGAAATGCAGCTAGACTACAGGTCCTATTGTAAAAAAATGTGGTTTCTAACAGACATTTGTTCTTCACAATTTGTCAATAGTGGGGTCAAGGGTTTATGGTGCTGTCAGAAACAGGAATAGGTTTGGACACTGTTGATGAACACATATTGAAAAATGACTTGTTTTTGCAAGATCTTTAACATAGCTAGCAATTCCTGTAGTGAGACAACCCATTTAATACAATAAAAAAAGAGAAACAAAGACGTGGTGGGATTCCATACTATTTTAAAAATGTGTTTTCTAGAACTAAACTACTAAAAAACTTGCATGTCAAAATAGCTGATACAAATATTCAAACTGAATTGTACAAGGGAGGGGACAGGAAGACTTGAACAGATGTAGGTTACCCCGGACAAGTATAGTCAATGTCCAGTGAAACTAAAAAAGGTGGTTGAAAGACTCCCTTTTCCGGGACTTTTTAAATCTGGGGGTCATGCAGGTTTGGGGCTCATGCTGTGGCCCAGGACAGGTATAGTCAATGTCCAGTGAAACTAAAATGGGGGTTGAAAGACTCCTTTTTCCTGCACTTTTTAAATCTGGGGGTAATGCAGGTTTGGGGCTCATGCTGTGGCCCAGGACAGGTATAGTCAATGTCCAGTGAAACTAAAATGGTGGTTGAAAGACTCCTTTTTCCGGCACTTTTTAAATCTGGGGGTCATTTCAGGTTTGGGGCTCATGCTGTGGGGGTCAGGACAGAGATAGTCTATGTCCAGTGAAAATAAATGGTGGTTGAAAGACTCCTTTTTCCAGCACTTTTTAATCTGGGGTCATGCAGGTTTGGGGCTCATGCTGTGGCCCAGGACAGGGGTAGTCAATGTCCAGTTCAAGTAAATGATCGTTCAAATCATTACTGCCTTCTGGCACTTTTTAATTGTGGGGTTTATGCAGGTTTAAGGGGCATTGCTGTGGTACAAGACAGGGATGTGAATTGGTGTGTGACTTTATTTCGTGGCCTTTAAAAACCAAAGTGTGTTGCCTTAGTTTGTAGAACGTATCCAGTTTGCTTTGTGGATTTTTTATTCCGGGCTTTTTCCAGCCTTT
The DNA here is from genome assembly GCA_025379985.1 of Phyllomedusa bahiana. Classification (NCBI taxonomy): domain Eukaryota; kingdom Metazoa; phylum Chordata; class Amphibia; order Anura; family Hylidae; genus Phyllomedusa; species Phyllomedusa bahiana. Next base: position 1,440 of record JAODAL010005688.1, on the reverse strand, counting down.
TTGGGGTTTATAAGAATGAAGGTTTTTTTCCCTCCCCCATAGTTTTTAAATTTGGTGATGGGGGCGATAATCTTTTTTTTGACTATGGGAAAAATCGTCTTGAAAATTTCCCGATATGGGAATATCGCCCCGGAATGACGATAGTAAACGTAATCGTCACCCATAGTGAAGAGGGGGACTCGGGATGCTGGCCTTCAGGGCAGAGGGGGCCCAAAGAAAAAATATATCAGAGACGGGGAAAATAAAAGGAAAAGTTTAAATATTGGCAAAAAGAACCCCGGGACATTGGACAGAGGAAGTTTGGGAAAAAAAGTGTTATGGACAGATGCATCGAAGTTTGAGGTTTTTGGATCAAAAGGAAAAAAAATTTAAAAAAAGATGCTGGAAGGTGTTCGGGCCCCCATCAAACATGGTGGATTTTTCTGTGATTTTGGGCTTGCTTTTGGGGCTGGGTAAAGTGGGGGGGGTTTTATAGAGGTAAAAAGGGAAATTTTTAATAAGGGAAAGGGTATCACTCCCTTTTGGGAACAAACCCCGCCCTAGCCTGTGGACAGCGCTTTTACCCAGAGCCCAAATTTTCCTTGCAAAAAGGACAATGAAACCAAAAACCCCCCTCCAAAAAATTTTGCAAGAACTATTTAGGGAAAGGGAAAAAGGCAGCTGGTATTCTATCTGTTTAAAGGAGTGGCCAAAGGGGGTCACCAGATCTCGTCAATTAGGGCTCCCAAAAAAAAAGGGGAAACTTGCAAGAGAAAAAAAGGTGACTAAATGTTGAGCGAAATTTTTGGGAAAAGTTGAAATCGGGAAGGGTTTTTTTGTGATGAAAAAAAATTTCCGTTTTATGCGATTTAAATTTAAAGGGTTTAAAAACTGAGATTTATCTAATTTAAAATCGCCCTTTTGGGGTTCTGTTTTTTTGGGGGCCCGCAAAATTTGATTACAGAATAGAGCAGGGTGAGAGTGTGTGCGACGTAAAGACTGGGGGTGTGTATGGTTGCGATTTGGGTGGGGAAAAACAATTTACCTCGTTTTTTTCATAGAACAGCTTTCCTGTTTCAGACTCAGTGTTTTTCTCAGCGGGCTCATAGGGGGTTTTGGACCTTTCGCTCTGCCTGTGACCAAAAAAGCCCCAGTGAAAATTTGTCTTTTTCTGCACAGAGAAATTACTATTGCGGGGATCCTTCCCCCTTTGTTAGATTAGAGATTTGAAGACAAGCTCTATTATAAAAAAACATGGGGTAAAGTTCACCAAAAACTTTTTTGGGTTTTTGGGCTTTTTAGTTTGGGAAAATCTTTTTTATTAAAAAGGGTTTTCTTTTTTGAAAAATTTTTTCCCGGATATTGGGCAGCCTGAAAATTATTTTTGGTTACAAAAATCATTTCTAGTAACTGGCGGTCTCTTTGTTTGCTGTAAAAAATCCATTTTATTATCCGTATCCC
>JAODAL010005687.1:0-140793 GCA_025379985.1 Phyllomedusa bahiana | reverse complement strand
TTTTTTTGCCCGAAACCACACGGTGATTTGTGAGTTCAAATTTTTTGGGGAAAACACCTGCGGCTGAAAACCGGGGTGTAACTACGGGAATGTTTTTCTATTTAAGTTTTTCGGGGAGGGGTTCTGGTTGGTTTTCGGGGAGTTTCCAAAAAAATCCCAAAACTGTGACAACCCAACCAATAAAACGTCCATGTGGTGACCCCTCTAAGTTTTTCCCCAAACCTTTTTACACTATTACTGCAGTTTCTCTTGTAAAAGTCAATGGCTTTCGATCTTATTGGAAGGTTTGAGAGTCGTTCTATTTTTACTGGGCCCTGTACTCATATTTTTGGAATAGAAAAGAAAAACTTGAACAGTTTGATTAATATTACAGAATATTCCAAATGGTCTTTTAATGAAAGGGGGACATGCTTCATTTAAATTCTTGTATACCCAAAAATATAAGGCAGACCAAAGTAACCACAGACCTTTTAAAATTTTCCCGGAATTTTTCTTGTGGTTGTTATGGTCCATGTCAAGCTTAATAGTCTTAATTTTATGACAAGTTTACATTGGTGGGATATGCTATGCATGTATGAGCTGGGATGTAATCACAAAACATACTCCACAGTTAGACCAATATAACCCTAAACGCTTGTTTAATTTACTGAATTTTGTTTTTTCTTTCACAGGTTAATATAATTCCAATTATTGCAAAGTCAGATGCCATTTCAAAGAGTGAGCTGACTAAATTCAAGATTAAAATCACAAGCGAGCTGGTTAGTAATGGTGTGCAGATCTATCAGTTCCCAACAGATGATGAAACTGTGGCAGAAATAAATGGAACAATGAATGTAAGCATTATTCATCTACTTGATTTGTTTTACCTTGTTCGCGCACGTGTTTTTTTTTTCCCGTTAATGTGAAATGTATGCCAATTAAAATTGGTTGTCCTGGTTAAAATTCTATTCTAAATTGGTGCAAATACTGCTTTAACCCCTTAATGACTGCGCCACATGTATGAAACGGTTTTGGTCTAAAACTAATTTATTTGCCCATAGGTTTCTGTGGAGAAAAAAGTGAGTTTTAGACCAAAACCGTTTCTTACATGTGGCCTTACTGTCAGGAAGTGCAGGCCTGCAGCCTGCATCAATGCCAAAAGACGTCGCTGCAGACAGAGGAGTTTTGAGGCTCCTAGCACCACAACTGCGCTAGGAATGGAGCTGTACTCAACAGCTACATTTCTAGAGCGGTCTCTGTGAACTTTGGGGACCAGAGAAAGCCACCAATTCCCACCGTTGAACCCCTTGATTGCCACGGACCGTGACCACAGCATAATCAAAGGAGATTCCACTGCTCATCAGTTTTAAAATAAAATGTTAAAGGGGTTGTCTCATCTCAGAGTTTCATAGGATGCATGAATTAAATAATGTTGCTTTTTTCTGCCACTTCCTCGTCAAGCTGTCTGTAATTAGCATATGAGCTTGATGTATTCAGACTTCTCTGTTTATTAGCGTAAGTTAAATAAATGACCTTCTCTGAGGTCTGGAGAAGCTTCTGAGCAAATGTAAACAGTAGAGTAATCAGAAAGATCAGATAACACACAAGCTCTCCCTCATGGCCCCTGACCTGTGTGATTGTGATGACGTCACTCCCTGCTATCAGATAGAACAAACAGCAGGGAAGGAGGAGTACACAGGTCGGTCACTAGAGAAACCAGAAAGCCCTCAGAAGGTGATAAAATCACGTGTAGCTCCTTAACAAACAAAAAAATTAACAACGCAATATATTGGAAAACGTCTTTATGGGTGTTCCCTACATTTTGAAAGCTATTCTTTGTAGTGAGACAACCCCTTTAACACACATTGTACAAATAGAGATGGATATGGCATGGGAGATAATCTACACTAAGGTTAGTTGTCATATGTTGGATCTGCAGTAGCAAATTTAGTACATTTGACTTTTTTTTTTATTTTTTTATTTAAAGCACTAAATTACCACAGAAGATGAATTAATTGTGCAATATACTAATTCAAAAATTTATTTGCACAAATCATAAAAACCCCTTGCATGTGTTGGACTTTGATTAGCTGCCCTAATTATTGCTTTCGACAGGCTCACTTACCATTCGCTGTTGTTGGAAGTACAGAGGAAGCCAAAATCGGAAACAAGATGATGAAGGTTCGGCAGTACCCATGGGGAACTGTACAAGGTATTTTCCTGGTTGTTTGTGCTTTAGCAATAACACTTCAGACCAGTCCAATCCAGTGGTGTTGGGACGATTATCCTGCACGTGTGTATTTTATATAAGGAGATTCTGGTTTTCATTTTAAAATAAACTTTTATATAAAAACGCTAAAAAAAGCTTAATGACCCACAATGCAGGCTGATATCTTTATCTCTGTATTGAATCTGTTTAAGATTGTAACGCAAGTTTTTTTTTTTTCTCCACTCTAGTTGAAAATGAGACACACTGTGATTTTGTGAAGTTGAGAGAAATGCTTATACGGGTGAACATGGAAGATTTACGGGAGCAAACACACACACGCCATTATGAGTTATATCGAAGGTGCAAACTGGAGGAAATGGGGTTCAAAGACACTGACCCTGACAGCAAACCATTTAGGTAATCCCCCTAGTAGGATAAGTATGTGTCGGAAGTGTTTGTGCACCTCCGCATGACCATGAACATACACGTGTTTCAAGTTTTTGTTGTTTTTTTAAGCAGAATCTTTGATTATGTATTTACACAGAATACACAATACCCCCACAGTATATACTCTACTGTGTCATATGAACAGTCAATATTAACGAGTGAGTTTATTACTGCCAGCAATGAGAAACACGTAGCAGTGTTCACATGAGTGTCCGTCGGGCCCGTCTTTCGGATGCGCTCCAAGAAATGACATGCAATGAAAGACCTGACCGACGCGATGCAGACACGCAGCAGCGATCTCTCATGTGAACGCCGCTACGTGTTTCTCATTGCCGGCAGTGATAACCTGACTGCTAATTGTTAGATGCGTGTCTGGCTCCGTTCAGACAGACCCAGACATGCATCAGAAAAGCATATGTTCACACGGACACAAGACGCCATGTGAACATACCCCAAGTGTAATTTTATGTTCCTAGAATTGGATGGCTGTTGAAAACAAGGTACATGCATGAAATGAGCAATGTGTGCCTTAGTCCAAACAGTAGGTATGAACAAAGAGAATCACTCTTATTTGTTTTTATTTAGCTTGCAGGAGACATATGAAGCAAAAAGGAATGAATTCCTGGGAGAACTGCAGAAGAAAGAAGAAGAAATGAGACAGATGTTTGTTCAAAGGGTAAAAGAGAAGGAGGCGGAGCTGAAGGAAGCCGAGAAAGAGGTGATCAGTTCTTTCCACATCCCCTGTTTGTTTCTGTATAAGAACTAATAACTGAATAATTCATTTAAAGGAAGACTGAGCTATCACAGCACCTCCTGCTTTTATTATCTTTATTTTGTATTCTATTTTTTTTCACAAAGTGAGAACCTTTGCTATGTGTCTCTGAAGCTGAGCCATGTCTCCCTTCCACTATACTGTGCTTGGCTATAAGATAACTGGCTCAAGCAGAAGCCTCCCTATTCTACACTGTGTGCAGTAGGGATCAATAAACCCTTCAACTTTGATAAGCCTCATCCCTTAGCTTGTTCCCAGCCCAAAATATACCCCTCTGTTCTCTGTGGGATTTCTACAGGAAACTTCATCTACATGATGAATTTTCAGCAGTGGGCATATAAGACTCTGTTTTGTGTTGCTTAATATGTAGTAGTAATCTGAAATCCGAAAGCAGATGACCATCGCATTTAGTCACGCTTCAAAAGTGCACTGGACTTGCTTTTTACATACATTTAGCTTTTAGGAATTTTTCTAATGGATTTGTGTGTTAATTTAAAAGATGTAAAATTCCCACAATATCCAGGAACATTCATGATTCCCACCAGATTTGTCTTGACTTAGGCTACTTAAATATACATGTTGGTATCCTTCCCTGTTGTCCATGTAACGGAGTATAAATCATGTTCTTTATAAGCTAACACGATCCATTTTCATAATGGGTTCTTGTAAATACACATGGGCCCTTTCAAGTAACATAATATTCTACTACATGCATGTGCACTGTATCTGCTGTTGACTTTTAATATCGTATACATGTGTGTATTCAAATGCACCTGTATATTTTCTGACTTTATTCTAATAACCAAGGTAAATACATGTACTTTACTGGTCTGAGTACATATACAGTAATATTCTAGCTGGATGCCATTTGTTTACTTACCAGCAGTAGGCAACCATTAGTGGTGGTCTTCCTGCTCCCACCAACCCTAGAGCAGAGCCATTGAATTAGGTTGGTACTTGTAATGTAAGGGCTTGTTCACATGGCATTTTTGGATCCAAAAAGCGCATCCAAACACGCAGCAGCGATTGAATCTAACACGTATCCAACATGCAGCTGCGTGTTTAGATGTGTGTTGGATGCAGCAGGATCGCACCCTATAGTTTTAAGTAGGGCTCCTGCTGTCAATTCTTGGAACGGATCTGAAAGACACAATAAGACACGCATCGGCGTATCTCATCTGAACGCTAATACGTGTTTTACATTGCGAGCAGTGTAAAATCGCACTGCTCATTGTTAGATGCATCTAAGAACATATGTTCACACGGACCCAACAGGGCGTGTAAACATACCCCAACTTCTAACCTCCGCATTCGCAGGAGGCCGTTACCAGTACAGAGAACAAGAAAATTGTTTACCAATACTTTTCATATATCCAATCAAGAAATAGAGGATAAATTATCCTTAAAAAAACCATGTCATTGTCTGAAGAATGTTTGCCTTCGCTTTATTAAAGCTTCATGAGAAGTTTGACCGTCTGAAAAAGCTACATCAAGACGAGAAGAAAAAGCTAGAAGACAAAAAGAAAAGCTTGGAAGACGAAGTAAATGAATTTAAGAAACGGAAGACTGCAACTGAATTGCTCCAGTCCCAAGCACAACAAGCAGGTGGATCACAGACCCTAAAACGAGAGAAGGAGAGAAAAAAGTAAGTACACTCCTTACCATATTGTGCATAGATTGTAGAGAGCCTTCTGCTACCAGTTTATTGTGTGTACATCACTTTTCAGAATTAAATTTGACATTTGGGGCGATATGTATGAACGGGGCAGCACCAGATATCTGGCATCTTTACAGGCCAATATCCACCACAGCCCCATTCATACATTTTCAAATCTCCTGTACCCCACTCTGGGGCGGAATACATCGCGCCTGCGGCACTTTGTAATGCGCCTGAATCGCATGAAATTTGGCGTGTAAACGCCAAATTTCTTGCATGTCGCCCTTGATTTCTGCATAGCTTGTACACCGAGAATGTTCCAATTTTTTATATGATGCAGTGGGTTCACTTGGCATTCCTGTATAAAACCACAGCTCAGATACAACAGACTGTCCATTGACAAAATTGTGACAGAATTCTGCCGCAATTTACACCAAAACAACGGTGTACATGCTAAACGCCACTTATGTGTTCTAGACCGTTGCTAAACCCTTCTGCCCATCGTCCAAAAAAAAAGGGTGTGGCCACATTAAAGGGGTGTGGTTTGTGGAAAGGGGCATGGCTTGGTGTGCAATGCTGTGTACCAAAATTTTGTTGCAATTAGTGGCATAAAGGGAGCCAAGTAATAGAAGGTGTAAAGTTAGATTAGACATTCTAAACCTGTAGCAGGTTTATCACCACTATGATAAATGTGGTGAATTTTAAGACTGTCTAACTTTAGAAGTAGAAGTCAGTATTGCTAAATCTGTTCATTGTATATAGTATTCTTCTATGGGTTCTAAATCTGTTCACTGGAAGAGTGTAAAGTTATCTAGAAACAGACTGCCAGTAACAGGTTGTAGAGAACAGGGTATACAGACACTATAGTTTATTATCAGTAATTCTAAGTACAAGTGACCAGTAGTATAATTCTTTTAATTCTAAATCTCTGCCATCATCAAGTAGAAAAGTCATAATGTTTCCACGAGTTTTGATGCTGGTGATCAGGTGTTCCATCCACAGTTCTAACACACTGACAGCCTGATATAGTGAGGATAGAGGTAAATCCAGGAGAGTGGGCATTGGTTGCGGCAGTGCTTTGGCATCTGCATTCGATTCTGGGCATGAATGTCTACTTTTTATTGCTGTGGCAAATACTTCTATGAATATAATCACACTGCCAGTCCTGAGTACAACTCCTTCATGACCTGGAGATCTAGTGAGAGACAGACCAATGCGTATATTGTTGTGGCCTCTTAGCTTGCAGCACAATGACTTGCATTGTCCAGTCTATCATTTGGCGGTTTGATTACACAGTTAAGCTAAGCTACGTTGTCTACGAAATTCAAGATGAAATTAGATTTTGTAAACATTTTGATGTTTTGTTTTCTCTCTGTTTAGATTTTTTTTATTCTGTATTTTTGGTAATTTTTGAAAAGGTGTGAAGAGTGTCTTCTTTCCATTTTGAGTTTCTAATGGCTACATATTTGGGGCGCACTATAGTAGCGGCCAGATTCGCATTCCTGTTGCTTTCAATAAATGACTCTCTGAAATTGCATTTCATTTTACATAAACAGAAGAAATAGAACATGTAGGGAAGAAATGGGATGCATGCGGTCCCTTTTAGGTCAGACACGCTAATAATATATTGAAGTTTCCTGTGCCTGGGTACCGTTTTGTTTTTTCTTTATCCAATTAAAATTGTGGCATTTCCTAGCTATCTTCCATAACATTCTGTGAAAAACCCTTTAATCATACATTCATGAATAAACAATCAATACAATTTATCATGTGTAGTATTAATGGGGTATCCCCATCTCATTTATTTGCTGTAGGCAAAGCTAAATAAGCATTCTTGCCAAATTTATATTTCTACTCTGATGTAGCTTGATTTTAACCCCTTAACTCCCAGGCATGAAAAGTAGTTAATGACCAGAACATTTTTTTTAGTTTTTGCCTCCTTGCATTTCAACAGTTGTTACTTTTTTGTTTTTTCAATCACGCAGTTGGATGAGGCCTCGTTTTATTTGAGACAAGTTGTACTTTAGGGGGTAATATTTTAAATTCACTTATAAATAATTGCATAATTTTATTTACATTTTTTTAAATTTTTAATTTTTTTTTTTTTTTTTTTACACCGTTCACATTTCATACTTAATAACTTGTTAGATTAATTCTACAGGTTATTACGGTCGTGTGGATACCTAATAAATGTAGGTTTTTTTGTGTATGTAATTTATGCCCAATTTTTTATTAAATATTTTTTTCTTTTCTTTATTTTATTTTTTTTAACACTTTTTTTTTTTTTTTTTTTTACATTTAGTAATATATTAGCATATTCATATATGCTAATAGATTATAATCTGTGTCAGTCTGACACAGGCAGTGATCAGGACACCATACAGTGCGTCCTGGTCACTGGCTTAGTACACAGACAGCTCTGGGGCCACCCTAGGTCCCCAGGGCTGACTATGCAGCCGTTCCCCGGGCTCTGTCGGGTCACCGGGTGTTCCGATCACCCGACAGTGCAGGGGAACCCTTTGTTTGCGCTGCGGTAACGCACCGCCGCAATCAAAGGGTTAAAGCATCGGGTTGCGGAGGTTTTCTCCGCACACTGGTGCTCGCAGGACATGCTCTGGGATCGGGGTTGTGTAGTACAGCCCCGATTCCAGCGCAAATGCGGCGCCGGGTGCCACAAACCCCGAAGTCTACAGCGGCGGCAAAAGACGTCGCCGTAGACGAACAACCCGCACCAGCTGACGTCAAAAGACGATGCGCAGTCGTTAAGGGGTTAAAGATACAGCAGGTTATCTATCCAGTTTGTTTATTTACTTTTGCCTACATGTTTAAAGCTAATCAATGAGATGGGAATACCTCTTTAACTACTTTGTGACCTGTTTAGGCTATGTCTACAAGGCATCAGATTATGTAGCCTTCAGGGAAGAGCCACGGTAAATCCGAATCTGCGCAAAAAAACACGGTGCGGCAAAGTTAAACTGCCATCAGATTTTTACTTCACTGTGTAGACATAGGCTTAACCTGGCCACACATTTTGTCAACTATTGGATCATAGGATCATTTAAAAAATAAAAAATGGCAGGACTTTTCAGGTTCTAATGGCTATGGCCACCTTTACTCATGCTATTCTCACTATACTGTTCTACTAGTTTACCACCATTTCACTGCATGTATTGTATACATATATTTATACATGCATTGTATTTGAGGTGAGGGTCCATGTGTTTGTGTTTCTTTATACATTAGCATTTTATCTAATTACATACGTCATTATTTTTAATCTGGACAAACTGCTGAGGGTCATTTACTTTAGAGTTGCAGAACAGGTCAATACAGCTCTTTACAGCAGAGGACGCAGTATTTCCTGGCATTTCAGCCTTTATTCTGTATAATGATGATAAAAATATTGGTGAGAAGATTGATAAAATACTCAAGCTCTTTACATGGTCTAAGTTCTCCATAGACACGGTCTGCTAAAAGGTCTCTTCATTAACCTGCACATTAAGCTTATCCAGTTATGTATTTTAATATCTATGGAGATTGCAGTGTTTAGCAGCTGCCTAATAGAAGCCATATAACAGCCAAAAAATATAAGCTGTTCGAGAAATACAAACCCAAGTGTATCTCAGAAGGCTTGAGGTCATCTTCTGTCTGTCTTATTCCATCTGTGTGACTGTAGATATTACTTTATAAAATTATTTCATCTGTGCATTATAGATTGAGTGAAAATCAGAAGTAAATTACCACTTGTATATTTTGCATAAGAAGAATTTACTTCTTTACACTGATTATCTTCAATATCAATGACCCTCGGTTGCATTTGTTTAGTGCATGTATTGTCTGTTTTTTGTTTTGTTACTCATAATAGCTTTTTTTTTATCCTATTAACATTTCACGCTCCCATTTGTTACCTGTGTGCTGTTTTTACAGTTAATTCTGCTGTTTGCTGCATGACGCACGGCTCTGGTAAGCTGCTGTAAAACAATTTAAGGTGGGGAATTATAACTTGATGTGCCAGCCTATTCATTTATAAACTGGGACTAAGCTGAGATTTAGTATACATCATTTATATCAAAAGAAATTTTAATATTCAAATATTCCCAAATAGTACCTGAAGTACATCTCTGGTGCTCTTGGAGTTATAGAATGGAGACTATATCAAATCCCAATGAACCGAATATTAAATTAGGGGGGACCTGTCAAATAGTATAACATAAACCATCTCAAAGCAGGATATTATCGAGGGAGAGAAGCTGCGCTCTGTGATATATAGGGTTATATGATAGAGGAGAGAAGCTGAGCTCTGTGATATATAAGGTTATATGATAGAGGGGCGAAGCTGAGCTCTGTAATATATAGGGTTATATGATCGAGGAGAGAAGCTGAGCTCTATGATATATATGGTTATATGATAGAGATAGCAGACCTGAAGAAGTGAGGTATGGACCTCATGAAACGCCTAGAGTTTTTATTTTATTCATATTATATTTCCCTGTGTTTATTAAGTGAAATAAGTGTCTTTTTTAAGCATTTTGAGTTTTATGGTGAATATAAATCTATTTGAATTAAGAGGAGTTAGTTTTCTATTTTAAGACGTTGAGTCCTCTCTTAACTCCTGCTCACTGCTGAGCTTCATTAGGCAGATATCCTATACGCCAGGACTGTTCTCTCCTTTGAAGAGACCGTCTGTTTTCAAATAACTATTTCTCTTTGTTATATGACAGAGGAGAGAAGCTGAGCTCTGTGATATATGGGGTTATATGATAGAGGAGAGAAGCTGAGCTCTGATATATTGGGTTATATGATAGAGGAGAGAAGCTGAGCTCTGTGATATATAGGGTTATATGATAGAGAGAGAGAAGCTGAGCTCTGTGATATATAGGGTTATGTGATAGAGGAGAGAAGCTGAGCTCTTTGATATATAGGGTTATATGATAGAGGGGGAGGAGCTGAGCTCTGTGATAAATAATGTTATGTGATAGAGGAGAGAAGCTGAGCTCTGTGATATATAGGGTTATATGATAGAGGAAAGAAGCTGAGCTCTGTGATATAGAGGGATCTATGATAGAGGGGGAGAAGCTGAGCTCTGTGATATATAGGGTTATATGATAGAGGGGGAGAAGCTGAGCTCTGTGATATATAGGGTTATATGATAGAGGGGGAGAAGCTGAGCTCTGTGATATATAGGGTTATATGATAGAGGGGGAGAAGCTGAGCTCTGACCAGCTTTAATCATTAGCCTTGTCAACCTCCTGCACTCATGTCACTGTAACAGAATTGGCTAGGTATAGCAGAGCTGATATGCCAATTACCACTGTAGAACCACCCACAGCCTGACAAGGAAGTGTGAGCGTAAAGCTGGCAGTGGCTCTGTAAAACTGCATGGTGAGACGACCCTTTTTAACAGGTGATAACTGTCAAAGTAAAAACAAACCTCCACAAAGTAAATTACATTACATAGTATTTTGTCGTGATGTTGTATAACTGGATATGTAAAATTGCTCTTCTATAAAAGAACCTTGCATGTCTTTTGCTTGGCTCTAGTCTCCAGGTAATTAATGAGAAAAGAAGGCACCGTTTTTATACATATGTAGGGTCACTAGGGGGTTTCTGGAATACTTAGATGCAAGTTGTTGCCTAATGTTGTCATTTCTTGATTTGTCCTCGAGACTTGGAGTTAGTAGTTGATTTTCTATAGGATTACAGGCTGGACTTGATAGAGCTGTGTCTTTTCCCAACCTTATCTACTATGTTACTATGCAGTGTGAACACTAATGATCTGGAGGAAGGGATAAACCCCGGTGACAAATGCCAATGACCCATCTATAAGAGTAAAATTCTTTCCAAACTCCAAATATGGCAATTAGAATAAATACCAACCTATGTCCTATCTCCAGAATCTGGTCCCCCTAACCTGTGATCTATTTTTCATGAATGGCATCTAAACCTCTCTTTAGCTTGTTCATTAAATGCAGCGACACGGCTTCTTGCGGCAGGGAGTTCCATAGTCCCACCACTCATACAGTAAAGAATCCCCATCTGTGATGATGGTGAAACCTTCATGACTCTAGATGTAGAGAATACCCCCTTGTCATTATTACAGGCCTAGGTGTCAAAAGATCATGCAAGTTATCTGTATGCTGTTCTTTCAGAAATTTGCACTTGGTAATTAAATCGCCCATAAGCAAGTCTGATAACCTGTCTTAGTATTGCAGTCCATCCGTTCTCCTAACCAACCTGGTTGCCCTTTTCTGCTCCCACTCAATTTGCAGTGCTTTAGACTCCCATATACCTGTCAGATTACAAAAGATTGCCATTTTGTGCTTCATTGGGGTGGTATGCCTCAATAAGCATTTTTTTCACTATACATAAACTACCGTTCAAGTTTGGGGTCACCCAGACAATTTTGTGTTTTCCCTGAAAACTTATACTTTTATTTACCAAATGAGTTACAAAATTAATAGAAATCTCGTCCAGACATTGACAAGGTTAGAAATAATGATTTTTATTTGAAATAATAATTTTCTACTTCAAACTTTGCTTTCATCAAAGATTGTTCCCTTTGCAGCAATTCCAGCATTGCAGACCTTTGGCATTCTAGCTGTTAATTTGCTGAAGTAATCTGGAGAAATGTCACCCCATGCTTCCAAAAGCCCCTCCCACAAGTTGGATGGGCTTGATGGGCACTTTTTGAGTACCATACGGTGAAGCTGTTCCCACAACAGGTCAATGGGGGTTGAGATCTGGTGACTACACTGGCCATTCCATTACAGATAGAATACCAGCTGCCTGCTTCTTCCCTAAATAGTTCGTGTATAATTTGGAGGTGGCTTTGGGTCATTGTCCTGTTGCAGGATGAAATTGGCTCCAATCAAGCGCTGCCCACAGAGTATGGCATGGCATTGCAAAATGGAGTGATGGCCTTCCTTATTCTCTTTTACCTTGTACAAATCTCCCACTTTACAAGCACCAAAGCCACCCCAGCCCATCACATTACCTCCACCATGCTTGACAGATGGCGTCAGGCACTCTTCCAGCATCTTTTCTGTTGTTCTGCGTCTCACAAATGATGTTCTGTGTGATCCAAACACCTCAAACTTTGATTCGTCTGTCCATAACACTTTTTCCAATCTTCCTCTCTCCAATGTCTGTGTTCTTTAGCCCATATTAATCGTTTCCTTTTATTTGCCAGTCTCAGATATGGCTTTTTCTTTGCCACTCTGCCCTGAAGGCCAGCATCCCGGAGTCGCCTCTTCATTGTAGACGTTGACACTGGCATTTTGCGGGTACCATGTAATGAAGCTGCAAGTTCAGGACCTGTGAGGCGTCGATTTCTCAAACTAGAGACTCTAATGTACTTCTTGCTCAGTTGTGCAGCGGGGCCTCCCACTTCTCTTTCTTCTCTGGTTAGAGCCGGTTTGTGCTTTCTTCTGAAGGGAGTAGTACACACCGCTGTTTCTTGGCAATTTCTCGCATGGAATAGCCTTCATCTCTCAGAACAAGAATAGACTGTCGAGTTTCACATGAAAGTTCTCTTTTTCTGGCCATTTTGCGAGTCTAATCGAACCAACAAATGTAATGCTACAGATTCTCAACTAGCTCAAAGGAAGGTCCGTTTTATAGCTTCTCTAATCAGCAAAACTGTTTTCAGCTGTGCTAACATAGTTGCACAAGGGTTTTCAAGTGTGTTCAAAATATGCAATAGCTTTCTTACACAGTTAGCAAACACAATGTACCATAAGAACATTGGAGTGATGGTTGTTGGAAATGGGCCTCTATACACCTATGTAGATATTGCAATAGCAACCAGAGGTTTGCAGCTAGAATAGTCATTTACCATATTAACAATGTAAAGAGTGTATTTCTGATTCATTTAATGTTAGCTTCATTGAAAAAAACCTGTGCTTTTCTTTCAAAAATAAGGAAATTTCTAAGTGACCCCAAATTTTTGAACGGTAGTGTAAATGTGCATTAGTGACCTGCAAATGGTGAAACCGTGGCATATGTCATAGGTATACCAAAGGATAGCCTTCCAATGTGTACCATAAAGGTAATGTGGTCAGAACCTTTAATTGCTTGTGGTAGTCCATTTCACAATAGATTTCTATACATAGCTGTCCTATCCTATAATGGAAATAATAAAATTGTCCAGTATCAGAATATGAATAATCTATTTTCTTCATTAAAAACAGATGTTCCTACTTCCAGGTCACAGAGGCACGCTATTGATGCACACTAATTCTTCACATATGGTCCCAGGTTGCAGCATTACCCATTAATCTTCAGTAATCATATTATAAAGCATCTCCTAGTTGCAGTTTCCTTTGCTGGTACCTGTTTTTTCCTACATAATTTGCTTTCCAAGAAAGCTACAGCGACCGCTAAATGCCTATGTAAAGCTTCCTTTTACTGCCTGTGATGGAAACGTCTAGGGGACAATCGGCTATTGTCCAGAGTGCAGGAGAGGAAGGAAGTAAAAAAAAAAAAACGTTTTAAATGAAATAAAACAGCATGTTATGGGAAATTGGAAAATGTTTACACTTAATGACGGGCCCATAGCTTCCATTCTGTTCCAGTAGGATTAGTGTGCATTGTTCCCTGTAGAAAATTTTTAGTATAATGCATAATGCTATTTATTAATAAATATAATAGTCTTCGTGAACTATCATGATATTGATAGTATATGTTGTGTATTTTTATATAGCCATTACTCTGTTGAGCCCTGTGTAGGGCCACGTTGTTCCAGACCTGCCAACTACATGCTGGTTTATATCTACATGCCAAAGTCCTTTTACATTTTGGATACTGACTAGGAGAAAATCATTGAGGGGTACAGTACCTTGGGTACAGGCCCTTGCCCTAGGAGGCTGAGACTAGGTGGAAACCAGAAGTGTTGGCTCTGCCTAGGCGGGCTGTATCCCTCCAACAGACGCCAGGCTACTCTGTTTTAGACTGATATTCGTAGGAGGCAGATGCTGTCCTCAAAAACTGCTGCGTTTTTTATATGTTTTTGTTTTTCCCTTTTAGGAGCTTCTCCTCGCCTATCAGAGTAGTTCTCATCATGATTGCCACTTTGTAACGTTTATCCCCCTGTTTCTTTTTATTTGCTGGTCACCTGTCCCCACTTGCTGCCTCCCCTCTACTTTTTGAGGGGATTTCGGCAACCCCACTCCAGTGCGAGGCACCAAAAAAGTGATTCCACTTAAATGCTACTTGAAAAAGGCCACACTTCAATGGGCTGAAACGTAACTTTGGTATTTTACACTCACTATGGAATAAAGAAAGATTCTGCTTTTTTAAGATGCTGTCGTCCATTGCCTATTTTTCTGGATTGTATGGTGGTGGGTAGAAGGCCTACACAACAATAGGACGCACTGGTCTATTGTTGATATTTGGTGCTGTTCCATTTTTTTTGTTTTTTTTTTCCACTTTACACCTGAAGACTCTGGATGGATAAGTACCCCATCATCCTGGTTTGAGAACATGCCTCGCCACCGGTACTTTTGCGCTGCGTTTATTTGCACGCCGCTAACTTGCTCACTTTTTCTTCCTGGATGCAATATGTGTACTTGCTTTTCCCCCAGTGCAGTTGGTGGTGCCGTTGCGGTGCCGCATGTTAGTGCAGTTTTTTTTTCTATTTGATTGGGGTCGTCTTTTTTTCTGGGGTAGTCTCTCTCATCCAGGGGATTTCCCCATACTTTTCACTACTGGTTTTAGCCTACTGGCGCCCATCACACCGTTCCAGGGCTGCTTCCTAGTTGCAGGCCGCTGCTGTGTTGTTAAATTTTAGTCCTCAGCTTTTCCAAGGCCCAGGCTGCAAATAGGCCACACCTCCTCTGCCGCTGAAGCGCCCTCTATTTCAGGAAGTGGGAAGGGTCTTGGCTGCCTGTTCTGTTTTCTGGGGCGGAGCTTGGATGCCATTTTACCGACCTTGTACTTCTACATTTTCTTCAAGGCATCTCCTGCTCTCTCCGGAGGATACAGCACCTTTGGTGTGGTAAGCTAGCTCTCTGGGCCTTTTTTCCTCTGCACTGTGACCCCTGGTTACCTTGTTCCTTTTCGGGACGATTCACCAAAGCCATCTACCTCCAACGCAGGGGCAATTCATTTGTCCTACCCCCCCCCCCCCCTCCCAATCATAAAAAGTTTGATTGCGGTCATTTCAGCTAGCTCTGTGCCCTTTGCATAGCTCCCCGTACACCTACCCCCCCCACCCGCCCATCAGGGGTCAATGGCCTCTGCCATAGTGCAACTGCCGTCTTATCTGGCTGCCCAACCTAGGACCTCCCTTGGCCTTGTGCTTGGTGCATCCTAAATGGATGGTTTGCTTAAGACTGGGTCTCCCTCATCCTTGGTTTTGCTTGGTGTACCCTACTCACACACAGTTTGTGTAACTTGTTTCCAGTGAATGAAAACATCCTGACAGGTGGTTTATTTTCTACCAGACGGCTCAATACACTTTGTCCTTTTCCCAAGGAATTAGTGACTAAGTGGTCGTGGGTTCCCTCCATCGATGCCCCTGTTTAATGCCTGTAGGAGCACTACCGTTTCCATCTCAGATGTGGTAACGCTCAGGAGTTATGCTGACAAGCGGTTTGAAGGCCTGCACTCTCTGGGCCAAACAGCTTCAACAGGGGCCATTATCTGGTATTTCGACAGAAGACCTGTTGGAACTTGCATCCCTGCTGTTGTATACCTCTAAATTTCTCTGCGAGGCCTCTATTGAATTGACTCGCTTGGCTGCTAGAGCATCTGCTAACGTAGTGGCTGTCCAGTGATCTTTATGGCTTAAGT
This sequence comes from Phyllomedusa bahiana, assembly GCA_025379985.1. Taxonomy (NCBI): domain Eukaryota; kingdom Metazoa; phylum Chordata; class Amphibia; order Anura; family Hylidae; genus Phyllomedusa; species Phyllomedusa bahiana. The sequence goes on along the minus strand of JAODAL010005687.1, from coordinate 124,938 downwards.
CAGGCATCCTCAAACTGCGACCCTCCAGCTGTTGGGAAACTACAACTCCCATCATTCCAACTGTTATAGATTATATAAATGCATGATGGGAGTTGTAGTTTCCCAACAGCTGGAGGGTCGCAGTTTGAGGATGCCTGGCTTAAGTCCTGGTCCGCTGACTCAGCCTCCAAAAAGACTCTTACTGCACTCCCTTTTTCCGATAACACGCTCTTTGGGAAGCGTTTGGATGAGAGAATTTCAGAAACTACAGATGATTGCAGTTCTCTTCTCGCTCAAAACCCCCCTGAGCGGCAGTTGTCCCATATGAAACTTCTTTAGTTTCAGTCCTTTTAGCAGCAGGCAAAAAGTACTTTCGTTCTTCAAGGTCCAAGCGGCCTTCCTGGCAAGTGGGTTCCAAAAGGTTCAAGCACCAGGCTGCCCATGACTTGAGGCTTTTCAGCCTACTGAAGGTCCTTCTTTGGTGGGGGGGCTGCCTCCTTCACTTTCAGGAGGCCAGGCCCAGGCTTCCAATGCCTCAGTTCAGGAAGTTCTCTCGGCAGAGTATAGGATTGAATGGTTTTGTTTTGTTTTTTTCTTTCTTTATCCATTCCACTAGCTCGGTTTTTCCATTCTTCCACGCCTGGATCGCTCAAACCAGTTTTGGATCTCACGGAGCTAAATTGTTATGCGCGAGTTCCCACCTTCTGCATGGAGTCTCTCTGATCGGTTCTTATTCAGCGCACTTTGGACCCCCGTCCTTTGGTCAAGACTTTTTTGCAGATGGTCACTTGCTCCACCCCACCTGTTTATTGGCCAATCGAGCTGTGGAACTTAAATCTTGTTTTGAATGCCATGTAGATTTCTCTTTTTGAACTGTTGCAGAAGTTTGTCCTGTGTCTTCATTTCTTCCTAAGATGATTTCCTCATTCCATCTTAAACAGAACATAATTCTTCCATCGTTTTGCCCCTCCCCTTCTCACCCTCATTGTCATGGCGGTCCGGATCTACCTTGCTGACACTGAATCTTTTAGGCACTCTGGCTCCCCTTTTGTCATTCCAGGAGACCCGCATAGAGGTCTGGGGCCTGTAAGGCCACCATTGCCACTTGGATTCTGTCTGCAATCGTGGAAGCCTACAGGTCCAGTGGTGAACCTCTTCCATTTCGGGTCACCGTTCATTCCCCTCGAGCAATCGGTGACTCCTTGGCGGTGCGGCACCCTGCTTCAGCTTCACAAGTCTGCAGGGCCTGGGCCTCAGTTCATACCTTTTCTAAGTTCTACCATATCCATACCTTGGCTCATGCAAGTCAGGGCCATAAGGTACTACAGGCAGCGGTATGCTAGCTGGCTCGCACTGCTGTCAATTTTTTTTCTTTCTAAAATTTTACACCCACCAACGTGTTGTGTTCTTCAATGATATCGACGATAAATGTGGATTTTTGTACTTGGCATAAAATCCTTTTCTCATCTGATTCATTGAGGGACACCGATCCCTCCCTCTTTTCGTCTTATTTTTCCAGTTCTCACTCTGACATTCTCTCCTGTAATCGGACTGTGGTTTATCCTTCCTGCTACAGTTTTTGCAACAACTGAATAGCCTGTTTTCAGTAGAAGGGATATAGCCCGCTTAGGCGGAGCCAAAACCTCTGTTTTCTGCCTACGGGCAGTCTCCTGGGGAGACTCCTAGGGAGACAGCCTATAACCAAGGTGCTGTGTACCCCCAATGAGTCAGACGAGAAAAGGATTTTACAGTAAGTACAAAAATCAGAATTTCTGTAGTGTTCAACCTTTAAATACCTGCAATGTCCAATTTGAAACCATTTTTTAGCAATTCGGGTTGAACTGAATAGAATTTTGGTGACTGGTGACCCCTAAAAAAAAAACTTAGGGTAATTGTTCCGGTTATAAAAATGTGGTTGAAGGTGTGTTGAACCCAATTTTTTTCACAAGTTCAGCTGAATGTAGAGACCTACTTGAGTTAGACCACTCTCCACTTTGACAGGTCACCAGTGCCATAATTTACAAACATATATGTTGTCCTTGATAAAACGTTGGCCTCCAATAATGAGATAAAATGAGAACAATTGGTTTACGACGCCAATTCCGAAGAATTTGGTGCGCTGTGTGAAATGTAATGAAAACAAGAATTTAATGATTCGAAAACCTCTTATTGCTATATTTGAATCTCAACAGAACATAAAACAGATATCTGAAGTGGAGAGTAAGACATTTGTTTTTTCATAATTTGGAAAAATTTACTAATTTGGGAATTGATGGGACCAGTACATCTCTAAAAAAGTTGGGACAGGGTAAACAAACGGCTGGAAAAGTAAGTGGTGTGAGTGGAAACCGACTAAAGGGTCAATTTTCAACTAAATCAGGATTGTGCATAAAAATAGCATATAAGAGAGGCAAAGTATCTTTAAAGTAGGTCAGAGGTTCACCAATCTGTTAAAAACTGCATCTAAAAATTGTGAAAAATTCAGAACAATGTTCCTCAGTGTAAAATTACAAAGACTTTGAATGTCCTAGCATCTACAGTACATACAATCCTCAAAAGATTCAGAGAATTTGGAGATATCCATGTGCACAAGGGACAAGGATGACAGTCAGCATTAGATGCTTTTGACCTATGGGCCCTCAGGCGGCACTACATTAAAAATGGGCATGAATTGGTCATGTAAATCACTGCATGGGCTCAGGAATACTTTCAGAAACTGATGTCTGTGAACACCATTTGTTTTACCATGCAAAAGAGAAGCCACATATCAACACAGTCAAGAAATGCAGCCATCTTCGCTGGGCCAAAGCTCATGTGAAATGGGCAGAGGCAAAATGGAAAACTGTCCTGTAGTCAGATGAGGCAAAATTTTAAATTCTTTATGGAAACCATGGATGCTACGCCCTCTGGAGTCAAGAAAAGTGGGACCATCCAGCTCATTATCAACGCACAGTTCAAAAGCATGCATCTCTGCTGGTATGGGGGCCCTCAGGAATGGGTACATTTAGAAAAGCAAGATCAATGCTGAACAGTACATAGAGGTTTTAGAACAACATATGCTCCTATTCAGACACAGTCTCTTTTAGAGAAGGCCTTGCATATTTCAGCAAATTAATGCCAACCCACATGCTGCATTCATCACAACAGCATAGCTTAGCAGAAGAAAAGTCCAGGTGCAGTCCAGACCTCCAATTGAAAACTTTAGGTGCATTATGAAATGAAAATTTCCCAAATGTCACTGTGAAGACCTGACTCTTTGCAGAGATGTCATGATTTACCTACACATCAAGGAACTAGCAAGAGCTTGTTCTGTATTTAATGCTCAGTTCACTTCACAACTGTGAGGTATTGTTCATTGAGTGATTAAAAAGTGATTTACAAACAAAATTTATGCCGTGCAATAGATTTATAATAGGCACTTTTTAAATGTGCATGTCAAATGTAGGCTCCAAACACTGTGAACAGAGACCTAACCTGTAAGGTTCATATGTGTAAACCTACACTAAAAACCAGAGCTTTAGTCGATGGTGTTAAGAGTCCACCCGTTGGTAGATCTGAATTACTGCAGGTATGAGTATGCTCTAGAACGGTTCCTGATGCCCTTTCTTTTAATTGAGAACGACATTTTTGTTGAGCATTTCAAACCGTCTTGGCCTTGCATGCTTACTGTGCTAACTTTAAGAATTTGCTTTTACTCATGACATTATTAATCCATTTTTTATTATTTCTGTTTTGTTCACAGTTCTGGTTTCCTGTAATACACATCCCTTTGGCACATTGCATTGATCCCTCTATGTTCCTTTACCATGTCATCTGCTCACAACCCATCACCGTCTGTTTCTTTGCATGAAAGCCTGAATTCTTGCCAGCTTGTAGAAGACTTCATGAGTTGTACAAGAACTGGTGCTGATGCATGTTTTATTTTCCCCTAATTTTTGTGTTTTGCATGTACTGCTACTAAATCCCACTTTAATTTTGTTACGCTGACATCCAGTACTTAAGAACACCTCTTGTCTGTGTTTGTAAATGGATACCATGGAAGAATAGTGCTGTGCTGCTTAGTTATTCTGGAATGGATATTTGCTGTGCTTTTCTCTTGTCTGATCTCATACAAACATAAAGGTGTTTTGGGTTTTTTTTGTATTTTTTTTGCTCTGGCAATCTGTAGGTAACTTTCAAATCTATTAGTAACATCAATGACTATATTTTTTTTTTGGGGGATGTTTTGAAATTTTTGCAAATTTCATGCAAATAAACCAGCTTTATCATGTCTCTTGAATGATTGATTGTTTTACTTGTAAGAAGGTGTTATTTGCTAGCATCTCCAAAGCTTCACTATTACCATTCCTTGAATCTTTGATCCTTTGGTGTCCTCCGTTTTTTACTTTAACTTGGAATTCAAGACAATGTGTGCTTTTTCAACTCTCCCACCCACATTCTTAGAGTGAATTCACACAGCTGCTTGCAGTAGTACAGTGGTGTGTACTGTGCGCGTCGCTGTACACCTGCTGCTTTACATGTACATCCTGGGGAGTGTGTACTTCTAAAGCGCTCTAAAGGCATGTTCACACGGCTTAAAATGGGCCGTATTTCGGTCCGTAATTACGCGCCGAAGTGCGCCAATTACGGGCCGAAAACGGCCCATTCATTACGGTAATTCACAGTTCTCAAGAGAACTATGGATTACTCTCCCTCCCCGCTCGGCGAATCCGCCGGGCGGGGAGATAATTGACATGTGAATTACCAGCGGCGTATACGCGCCGCTGGCAATTCAAGTCAATGGCCGGCAAATGTGCCGGCCCCCCGCTCACTCCCCGCTCCCCGCCCCCGCCCCCTCCAACGGCATAATTGCGGGGCGTAATTACGTCCCGCAATTAAGCCGTGTGAACATAGCCTAAGTGTCTCCCATTCACTTTTTTGTTTCCCCTAAAAAAGTCTGCTTATCATAGCACGCAATGAGTGCTATGACTTTACTGTAATTGCAGGCAGTACTTGGGGCATATTGCAGCATAATTACGCCCCAAATTACAGCCCACAATTACGTTATGTGAACATATCCTTATTGTTCCAACTTACCTTTAACTCCTTAACGACCGCCCACCGTCTTTTTACGGCGGGCATTTCAGGTCGTTCGTCTGCAGCGACGTCTTTCAGCATCACTGCAGACATCGGAGTTTGTGACTACTTGGTGCTTTAACCCTTTAATTGCTGCAGTTCATCACTGCAGCGCAATCAGAGTTTCCCTGCTCTGTCGGGTGATCGGAACACCCAGTGACCTGACAGAGCCTGGGGAACAGCTGCACAGTCAGCCCTGGGGACCCATAGTAGCTCCAGGGCTGTCTGTGTATGAAGCCAGTGATCAGGGCAGACTGTGTGCTGTACAGATTACAATGTATTAGCATATATGAATATGCTAATACATTACCAAGTGTTAAAAAAAAAAAAAAATAAACAAATATCACATCATGGGAATAAAAAAAAAAAAAAGTAAAAAACATAAGTGTAAAATAAATAAATAAAACTAAATATTTAATAAAAAATAATTGTGCATACATTAAAAAACCTACACATATTAGGTATCCACACAACCCTAATAACCTGTAGAATTAATCTCGCAAATTATTAAAGGAGTTGTCTCCTTTCAGAGTTTCAGTGAATGCATGAATGAAATACTCTGCCACTTCCTGGTTCAGACTAATTTGCATAAGCTCCTTGCTTGTACAGCTCTGTGCTCAGTTGTGCTTTCAGTTGCTAATTAGATCAGATTAGCTTCTCAAAAATACTAACAGACTTCTTATCTGATCCCCAAAACAAAAGCCCTAATTACAGTTCTGTTTATTTTACATAAATCAAGCTTTTTACTGCTGAGCAGCACAGGACACTGCCAAGACCTGTGTGATGACATCACTCATTGTTATCTCATTGAACAAACAGCAGGGGGAGAATTGTTTACAGGTCAGTTACTGAGGGAACTGAAATAGCCAGGGAGGTCATAAATTCACTTGTATCTCCTTAGGGAAAACAGAGGAACAAAGCAATATATTTGGAAAATGTCTTTATTTTGTGTTCCCTTCAATTTGAAAGCTATTCTTTGTAACGAGACAACCCCTTTAAGTGTGAAATGTGAATGGTATAAAAAATATTTTTTTAAAAACAAAACAAATTGAAAAAATAAAAAAAAATGCAGTTATTTATAAATGAATTTAAACTATTCCCCCATAAAGTACAACTTGTCTCGAATAAAACGAGACCTCATACAACTGTGTCATTGAAAAAATAAAAAAGTTACAACTGTTGAAACGCAAGGAGGCAAAAACTAAAAAAATGTTCTGGTCATTACTTTTCAGGCGTTCGGCTTAAGGGGTTAAAGGAGTTGTCTACCTTCTGTGGATATCTAACAGGCAGCTTCTGGGACCCATTAAAAAAAATTTAATAAAAAAACATTAAACAACTTTGCAGATAGTCTGTTATCCTACTGTTTTGTATACGTAGCTGCTATGCAGTTTTGTGTGTCTCAATGAAATCGGACTACCAATGAGTGGTGTCTGTGGTCAGAACCAGAAGTCATGTGTTACTTGTACAAGGTGATCATGGAATTCACCAAAAACGTTTATCGTGTCTTGCCTCCAGCCCAACATCTTTCTTATTAATTAACTTTTATTCCGGAGGAAATTAATTTTTTTCACATGAAACATTATATCCACTCACCACAACCCCTGGATTGTATTTTTGTTTTTGTATTTTCCTGTAAGTTACTATTGCACTTTTATTAACTAATTTATCTACTCCTGCTATAATTGTGGCACCTACGGTGTTTAAACGGTCAGCTCATTGGCCTGCACCATCAGAGTACATCATGATGCAAGAACTAAGGGGTGGCATGTATGAACGGGACCGTGCCAGTTTTGTGGCATAGTCCTGTTTAATAGATGTATGAGCTTTTCTATGCCCAATTTTGGCGCATTCTGTGCCAGGCTTGACACGTTTGGTTGCGCCAAAGATGTGTGTTTTGCATCAGATTCGTAGGATGACAAACATAAATTCTGAATGCCATAAGTAGGAATGTATGGAATGCCATAAGTAGGTGCGTGACTGTCAGAACAGCCAGACCAAATTAAGTGGTCTGACTGAGACCAAAATTGTCGTAGATGAACTAGCTATACCATTAGAGAAAAAATATATTTTTTTCTCAACTTGTACCACTAAAATAAAAAGCAGTTTATGATTATCAAACTATATAAAATTAAAAATTATATAAGCTAAAATCAATATCAAATTTCTAGAATAGGCAAAAAATATTTTTAGTATTCAAAACGAAAAATATAAAAATCTGTACAAAATTTTATCAACATGAAAAATTTTACATTAGAAAATCAACTCAATGAACTACTTTAATCTCTATAGAGAAGAACAGAAGCTCCTAAACTTAAATCATACTGTTCAATGATTCTCTTTACAATGTCACAATGCTCTTCCTGTGTCAATCCCAATTTGTGGTTAAAATGTTGCAAGAGATAAGTATCTATTACTGTCCATCATAGTTAAGAACTGTAACATTTTGTATTTGAAGTGTTACTTGTCTCCTCTATAGAGACTAGTGCATCATTGAGTTGATGATAAGATTTCGTTCTGTTTTTTTTTCTGTTTTTACTACATTAAACGGTCATTTTTAATCATATGGTGGGAAGTATGGAAATTTTAATTTTGTTGCTCTCAGCCTTTACTTTACATACGGCAATAGCCAGCACACCATAGTGCACCAAGCAAGATCACAACCATAGTTTCTATTCATTGACATGCTATTCTAATACATTTTCTTTTCTTTCAAGCCTGCTGTGATGTGTTTGTAATCACTGATCATACTATAATAACTGGATTTATAGTAGATGCTGTATTGGCTTTCTACTTCTATAATATGCTAATGGCTTTGATTTGAATAGGGACAAGCTGCATTGCCATACACTAAATGAAAACTTAGTGTAGTGGCATAGAGTGACACTGTGTCTACATCAAGACTTTAACCTTGATTGCCATGTATTATTATTATTATTATTATTTTTATTTTTTTTAGAATCTAAATAACGCTTTAAATTTTACACTGATAACTCGTATCTGTTCCCGTAAAATAAATATTCAGTTACTTTACAATTTTTGTGTTTGTTCATTATTTTGATTAAACTCGTAGAATTGTGTTCTTTACAATTAATTTATTTCTTTTACATTTTGTTTTTCTTTCCAGTAACCCTTGGCTGTGCACGGAGTAATATTACTACTCTGAGGGCAGATACCTTCCTAAAATTGCACCTATGTCTTATGAAACACATTCATATTAGTATGCTTTAAAGAGTGTTGCATTTTGTGTTTAGAACTTGTTTAAAATGTAACTAGTCCTGTTTAAGGTGGAATAGTCGTGTAATCGGTTGTCCGGTTTTTAATATTTTCTAATGTATGATCTGAAATGTCAGAGAACTGCACTACTAAAGGCAACAAAAGATTGTTGAAATCGGTGGTTTGCTCTGCTGGTCCATCATGAGCTGTCCGAGTCGCCAGACAATCCTATTGATAAGCGCCTACCTGTTTGTTCAACAACTAATGTAATTTTCTGACATGTAAGAATATGTTAAATTTGAAGAGCTCCTTTTGAGCACTGTGTAATTTGGCACTTTTTTTCTTTTAAAGAGACTTAAGATATTTATATTAAAATTGTAAATGTTTCCGTCTAATGTTGGTATTTAACTTTTAGTGTATAGATTTTGTGTAAATGTTCTGAACTTTTTTTAATAACAGGAAAGTAACTGTATTTAAATTTTAAGGAGCTGCCTCATTAGGTTGGCCCCTTCTGCAAATGATGCTAGTCCCACCATGTGGGTTGCCAAAGTGCCACCTTCAGACACCCACCGGTGACCAACTGTTCTCTCCAGAGGAAGCTGCAGTGTTAATTTGACATGCAGCCATTCAGACTTTTTGTCGTTATGGCTCCTAACGTTTTGACCTTTTTATGATTTCAATTTCCTCTTGTAGGACATACTGAAAGCGGTTGTATTGTGAGAACCCTTTGAATCTTCAGCCACAAAAGAGAGAACCTCAGTCTAACTAAAGGAAATAAACGCTCGTATACACGGTCGAGTCACATTATTATGACCAGTTCCTACTTTCGATGTCAACAGCTCATGAATGAAGTCATGTGTTATAAGCTGGCATGGTGGGCATATAGGGTGTACAATAGTCTGTCAGCACACATATCCTTTGTTACGGTCATGGGTTAAAGGAGCAAATTATCAAAGTGGCAAAAAGGATGATTGTTTTTTCAGGCCGAGGGTGGCGGTATTTCTGCAGCTGTGCAGTTTGTGAAGTGTTCATGTACTGCTGAATATATTTAGTGGACAAATGGCACATTTATGATAAGCGACTTGTAAAACTGTAGAGCACCAAATAACACTGAGGTGAGAGGTGAAAAGTGGCTTCATAGGTGCGCAGGGACTGGCTGAACTGTTACACTGGAGTAGCTCACTGGCAAAATGAACAAGGGGGCTAACAAATGTGTGTCTAGAATAGTTCAGCAAACCCCACTGTCTATAGGGCTCTGATGCAGACAGGTGGTCACTGCACCTCTGCTACCGTAGTTGCATCAGCAGAGAAGGTTTTCATTTTGGGGCCGTTCACTCGGCTTATTTCCGGCACGGATTCCAGCTGCATTGCACGCCGTACTGCGCTGCAGTACAGCTGAAATCCGTGCCAGCCATTATGGTAATCCACCATTCTCATAGAGAACTATGGATTCCGTCTCTCCTCCCCACTCAGTGAATACGCCGGGCAGGGAGAAAGTGACATGCACATTATCCAGGCGCAATACACGCCATGGATAATGCATGTCTATGGGGCCGGCGAGCTGCCGCCCCCGCCCCGTTATCAAGCCGTAATTGCGGGCGAAATCCATCCCGCAATTACGGCTTGAATAAGCCGTGTGAACCCCGCCTTTCACAGCAGTTTTGGAATTGGATTTCTACTGATTGGGAAAGAGTTGCCTTCTCCGATGAGTCGCATTTTCAGCTTTATCAAATGGAAGAATGTTAGCATGTCCAGTGATCAACATCAAGCACCCTGCAACCACTGCTGACAGTATACAAACTGGTGGTGGCAGCATTATAATCTGGGAATGTTTTTTGTGGAATTCTCTGGGATCCCTCATCCACATGCAAGGCACTCGACTAATTTGGGTATGAATCCATCCTTACAGATCCATGCACCCATACATGCGGATTTTCTTTCCTGGGCTCTTCTAGCGAGACAATGCGACATCCCATTACTGAAATCTCTGACATTGGTTGGAATAGCATGAACAAGACTTCCAATAACTTCTCTGACCATTTAATCTCCAGTCTTGAACTGAATTGAACATCTGTGGGACCACCTAAATTGTCACTTGCTGTAAGGATCCTCCCTTACACACCCTCCAACAACTGTGGGATGCAGTTAGCATGGCTCCAGATACCTATGACAACCTACCAGGACGTTGGTCACTTCTAGCCCGTCTAACTGCTGTTTCTTATGCACACGGCAGTTACACTGGATATTAGCTGGTGGTCATAATAATGTGACCAGACTGCGTATATAACATCCTAATTTTACGATTGATTTTTATTTTTACACAAATCTTTTTAGCACTTGCCTTTTTAACAAGTACCCAAACAGTTTAAAATTTATTTGTAAGGTGTAACCTTGATTCATGTTTAGTCATCGGCTGTTTTACCAGCCTTACAAGTAATGGTAAAAATATAAAGAAAAAAAATGTCACTGTCATACAGTCTTTTTTTTTATAGACTTGTTTGTAAGTGTATTTATATCTATTGTATGTCATGTTATGTCACTGTTTTTGTCTGAGCATTCTGAATAATAAAATACATGTTCAGAACAGCAAGGTTGGGTTAGTCACATTATTAATTAAAAAATGGTAAAGCTTAACGCTTTAAAGTAAAAATGGGTTGACCATAGCAGCAGTGGTGAAAACTCCAAGAAGTACATTAAAATAACATGGGTAAGGATGCCTCCTAGAGAAATGACAATTCAGTTTTATGTCAAAATAATAGCTGGAGGAGGTCACTACATTTTGATCTTGTACCAGCTGCACCCAGTCCCACAGGCTCCATTAAACCGCACAGACAACACATGAAATAAATGTCTACTTTTTACCAGAATCTCATTTCAGCTACAAAGTTCACTGCTAATTTTGTGATTTCTATCTTTATAGGATTCGCAAATGTTTTTCTGATACGAAGCTCTAAACCCTTGCATAGACACATGTTAAATGTTCTTGCTGCCTTTAGAGGGATTCTATCCGTGTACTGTTTTATGTTGACTTCAGTGTCGTAACTTTATGTGGTAAGCTCTTAAAGCAAACCTGTCAGGTTGTTTATGCTACCTTATCTGAGAGCAGGACATGAGAGGGAGAAAAGCTAAGCTCTGTGATATTTAGTCTTATATGGTCTGGAGTAGGATTGTAAGTGTAAAAGTAAATCCTGATAGGACTCCATAAGTGACACACAAAGTCTTGCTGACCCCACCAACATACAGTGATTGACAGTTTTTTCCTTGTATCAGTGTGTAGACCAGGGCTGGGCAATTAATTTCCCATGGGGCCGCATGAGAAAGTGGGATGGTTTTAGAGGGCCGGACTAATTTAAAAAAAATTAAAATAAAATTCATTTTTGGGGTATATTTTTGTGGAAACTTACTCTGTAGCCTCAGTAAGGCAGGTATATAGATATATACCCTAAGTCAGGCAGGTATATAGATGTCTCCTCAGTAAGGTAGGTATATAAATATGTCCCTTAAGGCAGGCAGGTATATAGGTATAGTTCCCCTCAGACAGGTATATGGATCCCCGCAGGCAGGTATATAGATGGGTACCCTCAGGCAGGTACAGTGCCTTGCGAAAGTATTCCACCCACTTGAACTTTTCACCACATTTCAGGCTTCAAACATAAAGATATAAAATTTTAATTTTTTTGTGAAGAATCAACAACAAGTGGGACACAAATGGGAAGTGGAACGAAGTGTATTAGATATTTTAAACTTTTGTAGAAAATAAACTGAAAAGTGGGGTGTGCAATATTATTTGGCCCCTTTACTTTCAGTGCAGCAAACTCACTCCAGAAGTTGTGAGGATCTCTGAATGATCCAATGTTGTCCTAAATGACTGATGATGATAAATATAATCCACATGTGTGTAATCAAGTCTCCGTATAGATGCACCTGCTCTGTGATAGTCTAAGGGTTCCGTTTAAAGTGTTTAGAGCATCATGAAGACCAAGGAACACACCAAGCAGGTCCGTGATACTGTTGTGGAAAAATTTAAAGTTGGATTTGGATACAAAAAGAATTCCCAAACTTTAAACATCCCAAGAAGCTCTGTGCAAGCGATCATATTGAAATGGATGGAGTATCAGACCACTGCAAATCTACCAAGACCCGGCCGTCCCTCTAAACTTTCATCTCAAACAAGGAGACGACTGATCAGAGATGCAGCCCAGAGGCCCATGATCACTCTGGATGAACTGCAGAGATCTACAGCTGAGGTGGGAGAGTCTAGCCATAGGACAACAATCAGTCGTACACAGCACAAATCTGGCCTTTATGGAAGAGTGGTAAGAAGAAAGCCATTTCTCAAAGATATCCATAAAAAGTCTTGTTTAAGGTTTGCCACAAGCCACCTGGGAGACACCAAACATGTGGAAGAAGGGGCTCTGCTCAGATGAAACCAAAATCAAACTTTTTGGCCACAATGCAAAACGATATGTTTGGCGTAAAAGCAACACGGCTCATCCTCCTGAACACCCCATCCCCACTGTCGCACATGGTGGTGGCGGCAACATCATGGTTTGGGCTTTTCTTCAGCAGGGACGGGAAAGATGGTTAAAATTGATGGGAAGATGGATGGAGCCAAATACAGGAGCATTCTGGAAGAAAAGCTGTTGGAGTCTGTAAAAGACCTGAGACTGGGACGGAGATTTATCTTCCAACAAGACAATGAACCCAAACATAAAGCAAAATCTACAATGGAAGGTTCCCAAATAAACGTATCCAGGTTTTAGAATGGCCAAGTCACAGTCGAGACCTGAATCCAATGGAGAATCTGTGGAAAGAGCCGAAAACTGCTGCTCACAAACGCTCTCCATCCAACCTCACTGAGCTCCAGCTGCGCCAAGGAAGAATGGGCAAGAATTTCAGTCTCTCGATGTGCAAAACTGATAGAGACATAGCCCAAGTGACTTGCAGCTGTAATCGCAGCAAAAGGTGGCGCTACAAAGTATTAACTTAAGGGGTCCGAATAATATTGCACGCCCCACTTTTCCGTTTTTTTATTTTTTACAAAAGTTTAAAATATCCAATAAATTTCGTTCCACTTCACAATTGTGTCCCACTTGTTGTTGATTCTTCACAAAAAAACAAAAAAATTTATACCTTTGTGTGAAGCCTGAAATTTGGCAAAAGGTTGAAAAATTCAAGGGGACCGAATACTTTCGCAAGGCACTTTATATAGGTAGATATAAGTCTCCACAGGCAGGTATATAGATAGTTATAGGTCCCCACAGGCATAACTAGATATAGGCCTCTCAGGCAGGTATATAAATAGTTATATGTCCCCTCAGTCAGGTATATAGATAGTTATAGGTCCCCTCAGTCAGGTATATAGATTTATGACCGAAATTAAAAATAACACTAATACTAACCTGACCTGCTTCCCAGCCAAGAGTGATCCTCATCTGCCAGAGGCTGGCGGCATGACATCACGCTGCCAGAGCCAGGACGCTCCTTCGGCAGCTCCTTGGCTGCACAGAGTAATTGCTCTGTGCGGCCGAGTAGAGGCAGCGTCACAATGAGCTCACTTCATCGCTGCCCAATTCCCAAATACCGGGAATATTATCAGTAGCGCTGTCGGCCCGCCTGTTAGTAGACCTGAGCATTGTACGCCGCTGGCCGCATCCAACTAGCTAGCGGGCCAGATGTGGCCTGCGGGCCATACAATGCCCAGGTCTGATGTAAACCGTAAACAGACTGTCCTTGGATGTGGGCATCAAACATGTACAGCTCTGGAAAAATTAAGAGACCACTGCAAAATTTCAGTTTCTCTGATTTTTCTCTTCAATGGTACATTTTTGGAGAAAAATGTACATTATTTTATTATATAAACTACTGACAACATGTCTCCAAAATTCAAAGCAAAACATTTTGTATTTATTTGCAGTAAATGAGAAATCTTCAAAATAATAAAAAAAAGAAGCAGTGCTGTCAGACCTCAAATAATGCAAAGAAAATAAGTTTAATATTTCTTTAGAAACAATAAGACTAATGTTTTAAGTCAGGAAGAGTTCAGAAATCATTGTTTGGTGGAATAACCATGATTTGTTCATTCAAATTCCATTTGGCCGATTACTAGCACTTGTTTTGCCATCCAGCTTGTCCTATTGCATGAAGATTGTGAAGACCACAGCAGTGTTTTTTATACTTCCTTCATTAAATAAGATTTGGGTTCAGGTGACCACCTAATCAGAAGCACATTAAGTAGAATTAGGTGGACTTTGGTTGGAATTCAACTGACACTGGAAGGGTATGGCTGTCAGACATGTAGAGATGCTGGTTTTTAGAAAACTGTGCAGTGGTCTCTTAATTTTTTCCTGAGCTGTATATCACAGAATCGCAGAGCTCCGTTTCCTCCCCCCCCCCCCCCCCCCCCCCAGCTATCATATGTTGCTCTCAGATAGAGCAGCATAAACTACATCACTGCCGCTTGGCTAAACTCATAACTCCCATTCATGTCTGAGAGAGATTCCTGACCACCTCTCTTGTTTAGGAGATACAGTAGACACTGGTCCCAGACCTGCACCTTGCGATATGCCGTGAGTATCTGTAGTGAAGCAACCCCTTTAAGGCTCTAATAATGAAGGTACATTTCTAATACACAAAGAGTAAAGTTCTGTTACCCTTACCCTAAAAAGGATTCCCATGTCTGACATTTTTTGGCAAATCAACAGGATATTTCTGGAATTTGGAAAATGAGGGTCTCCATAGCCCTCATCCTGGTCTGTGTTGCAGCTGCCAATTCCTTCCATGCTTTTTTTAAGGAAAGAAAGTCCAAAAGCGAATGTCCCCAATGGGTCCTTTCAGCGCTCTAGTTAAGGCTCCTCAACTTAAATTCGTATACACCAATCTTAACAACATACTAAATTCAAATGTTTTGGGATAAGTTACAAACATTTATGACATCTTCCCATTAAATGTTATGTCAGACCACATAGTAAATCCCTTTAAATTGCTATTTAACTTTGTTGGGCAATTTTGCATAGTAAGTGGCTAGGAAAAAATACAAAGCATTTTTGCCATATGCAGAATGACTGCTCCCGAAACTCCATTGAAGCAGCAGTTCTGACAGGCGGGCGGGCGCAGGCGTGGACGTTCGGGGACTCCCCTTCTTCAAGCTCCAAGATGGGAGCGGCTTGCGGTGCAGCAGCAGTGGTAAATGCTTTTTTCCTGCCCCTAATGGTTGCCAACACAACTTAACGCAGTAAGGGAGTTACAGATGTGGTCTATATTAATGGGACTGTCAATAAATGTTTGGTAACCTTTTGCAACATTTGAATCTGCTTGTTGTTTGTTGGAGTACTGTGTTGCAGCTGCCCAGGATGAAGAGGTGGCAGCATGTCCATGACTCTTTCTGTCCTCTTCAATGGAAGATAAGCGTTCAGCCAAGCGAATGTCCCAGGGGTGGGATAGGTGAACCTTTTCAGACAGCTCTAGCTTATCTCGTGGATACTTAATAAATGTTTGTGATGGGAATCACCCATTTAATCTCTTACATGTTTTGCTTAACATTACTGAATCTCAAATGAGTATTTTAGGGTATAGTTACAGGATGTAGCAATCAGAGCATTCCTTCACATGTATGGTCTTCTAAGTGGGGGTGTGATGATTCTTATGACCACAAAAGGAGAAAATGCCACCAGTAAATTTATAATCTTCGACTCTTCAACTTTGTGGATTCTATTTTGGTCATCAGATGTTTAACTGGATCTTTTATAAATAAATGCATCAAAAGTATTATTGCCATATAATCATATTATAGAACTGTCCTACAAATAAAGTTATCAAGTTACAACTTTCCAGTATTAAAGAACTACTTATCAGAACTACTGAGATGAAGCTACAATGAAGTCCTCAGTCTCTGAGCTGAATAGCAACTTCTGACATCAGTTGAGGAAAAGCCAAATCAGACTTGCAGTATCTCACAAAAATGAATACACCCCTATTTTTGTAACTATATCTTTTCATGGCGATCACTGAAGATATAACACTTTGATACATTGTAGTCAGTGTACAGCTTGTGTAACAGTGCACATTTGATGTGCCCTCAAAATAACTCCCCACACAGCCTTCAATATCTAAATCACTAGCAACAAAAGGGAGTTCATCCCTAACTGAAAATGAACAAATTGTGTCCAATTTGCCATTTTCCATCTGTGGTGTCATTTGACTTGTAAATGTTACAAGATCTCAGGTGTAAATGAAGAGCAAGTATGTTAACTTTGGTGCTATCCCTCTCCCACTCTCTCATATTGGACACTGCAAGTTCAATATTATACCACCTGGTAACTGAAAAAAAGAATTGTTACTCTACATAAAGATGATCTAAGCTATAAGAAGATT
Organism: Phyllomedusa bahiana; assembly: GCA_025379985.1. Lineage (NCBI taxonomy): Eukaryota > Metazoa > Chordata > Amphibia > Anura > Hylidae > Phyllomedusa > Phyllomedusa bahiana. The sequence continues at coordinate 108,258 of JAODAL010005687.1, read as the reverse complement.
GCCAACACCCTGAAACTGAGCTGCAGCCCGGTGCCCAAGACCATACAGTGGTTTCACTAGACAAGTCCCACTCGGAACAGGCCTCACCATGGGCGACCAAAGTTGAGTGCACGTGCTCAGCATCATATCCAGAGATTGTTTGTTTCAAATAGACGTACGAGTGCTGCCAGCATTGCTGCAGAGGTTAAATGGGTGGTTAGTTAGCCAGTCAGTGCTCCAACCATATGCCGCACACTGCATCAAAATGGCCTGCATGGCTTTCGTCCCAGAAGGAAGCCTCTTCTAAAGATGATGCACAAGAAAGCCCACAAACAGTTTGCTAAAGACAAGCAGACTAATGACATGGATTACTGGAACCATGTCCTGTGGTATGATAAGACCAAGAGAAACTTATTTGGTTCTCATGGTGTCAAGCTTGTGTGGTGGTAACCAGGTGAGTAGTACAAAGACAAGTGTGTCTTGCCTACAGAGCATGATCCTGTCCCTTCACAAACTGGGCAGCAAACAGTATTCCAACATTACGACCCCAAACACAACTCAAAGACAACCACTGCCTTGCTAAAGAAAATGAGGGTAAAGGTGCTGGACTGGCCAAGCATGTCTCCAGACCTAAACCCTAACGGGCATCCTCAAATGGAAGGTGGAGGAGCGCAAGATCTATAACATACACCCGATTTGTAATGTCGTCATGGAGGACTGGAAGAGGATTCCAGTGGCTTCAACCTGTGAAGCTCTAGTGACCTCAATGCCCAACAGTGTTAAGGATAAATAATGGTGGCCACATAAAATATTGACACTTTGGACACAATTTGCTCATTTTTACTCGGGGTGTACTCACCTTTGTTGTCAGAGGTTTAGACATTGATGGCTGTGTGTTGAATTATATTGAGGACACAGCAAATTCACACTGTTATACAAGTTGTACACTGACTACTTTACATTGTATCAAAGTGGTATCTTCAGGTTGGTTCCAGGGAAAAGATTATAAAATTTATTTTCAAAAATCTAAGGGGTGTTCTCACTTTTGCGAGATACTGTATATTATAAGCTTTGTCAGGGCCATCTTAACAACATTATGGGCACCATGCTGGAATCTGCCCTAGAAAATGACATCAGGCTGCGCCCAAATATATAATCAGGGTCATGGCTTTAACCACCTAATAATAATTAAAATAAACACATACACTGATAAGTAAGAGGATAACAATGTTTTGAACTTTTGACTTTCAGGCTCCATATCTCGCCATCCACTGCATCGAGACTGCCATCTTGACTATTTCATACATAAGTTTGACTTGCAAGTATTTAGCATATGCTTAGTTATGCAGATTCTTATGTAAATGCATTGTTATTTTTTTGCTCCTAAAAATCTAAATTTAAATTTTTATTATTTTGTAAATCCACTTTGTGGCTTTCAACACTACCTGAATCCTTATGGGCATGCTTGCGATCAAATTCAAGCATGTCTCGGCTGAATCATTCCTAATGTTGGTGCAGACTGGTCGACTCACATAGGTATGAATACAGTTTTTCCTTCACCTCTACCCACAAGAGTTGAGTTCTGGGGATTGTGGGGACCAATCCAGCAACTCTCCTTGATTGTCATTGGCCCATTTTTTTCGCCAATCTCGACATATGCTTCGGGTTGTTGTCCTGCTGGAACACTATGCCATCCTTTTCATACCCAGGCGTTCTCTACCAAACTTGACAGTTCCTTCAATTTCTCAATCCTTTAGCCCCCTTTCCCGTTTTTTTCTTCCAGACCCATTTGCACTCATCAGATCCCAGTCTATTGACTTTTGTCTCATTGCTCCAAATCACCTGTTCCAATCTTCTACTGTCCACTTTTTGTACTTTCTTGCAAACTTATGATGATATTGAAGCTGAGGCTTCTTCACCTATTCTCTGGCCACCAATCCAGAGTTGGGTAATGCACAGTGCTTGCATGGACGTCTATCATCTCACTAGCATACAAGCCACCTCCATGACCGTGTTTGTTGTGCTAGAACTGATAGACTTGTGATGAGCCGACTTGTTGACTCCAATATTTTGCCTGTTGGATTTTGGAATGGATGGACAGACATTTCGTATTCTTCCAACTTTCATGGCCTCACATGCTGCAGTTTGGCAATTTTCTTGGCCGAGAGATCACTATTGATGAGCTAGATTATGCTGTTTCCCTTATCTTGGGAAATCTTCTTCATGGCTGCTCCTCAATTCGAACCAGTGACCTTTCGCTTGGGAATCAACATAATAACACACAGCTATTAGGGAATGAGAGAACAGGTTGTTAATTGTATTATACAAAAAGAAAAAGATTGTCCTACCACCAGTAGTAAAACAGTAACAAGCATATGCTAAATAGTTGCAAGTCAAATTGATATATGAGATAGCCAAGGTGATTGTCTATAAAATGATGGTAGTCTCATGTTCAAAGCTATAGTGGATGGTGAGATATGGAGCCTGAAAGTCAAAAGTTCAAAACATTGTTACCCTATTGCTTGTCAGAGTTAGTAATGTGCATTATTGTTCTAAAACTTGACTACAGCTCGCAGTATTCTTCAGCTCTATTGCAGGCTCTCCAACTGTTAGGAATTTACACTTTCTAAGGTTACTTTAGCTGAGTACTAAAATCTACCAAATGTGGCGTTTGCAAAGCGTTGTTTGCAACGTTTGAGGTATCCATCGTGGTACCGGGAAGAAAGGTACCTCAACGGATACCACAATCTAGCCACCGTGGTCCCAAAGAAATCAATAGAGCAGCTCTCTGTTTAGGAAAGTGCACTGTAAAGCACATTTTTTGGTTTACTTAGGTGAAATGGGGCCTATGGATACGTTTATCATATGTGCCGGATGCTACTCTTCAACATGCACCATAAATGCAGTGCATAATTAGCCTTAATACATCTCAAAAAATTTAAATATCGAAAAATGTATGTCTATAATACTTGGTTTTTCGATTTGACCTGGATTATGAAGACTCTACACATAGAGCAATACACTTCATTTAATGTAGAGAAGTATGGCTTACAGATGTTGAAAAGGCATCATTTAGTATGTCAGACAATTAGAATAGTGTAGAAAAAAATTAATTGTAATACAAAAATGTTGGTTTACTGAAATGTAAAATGTATGCACTCATTCCTTTTCGGAGCTCCTTTTGCATGAATTAATACACCAATGCAGCGTGGCATAGACACAATCAGCCTGCGACACTGCTGAGGTGTTATAAAAGCCCAGGTTACCTTTTTTGCACCCTTCAGCACCGCTGCATTGTTGGGTGTGGGGTCTCTAATCTTCCTGTTGACAATCTCCCCCCCCCCCCCCCCCCCATTGATTCTCTATGGGGTCTAGGTCTGGCAAGTTTGCTGGTCAATCAACCCCAGTGATATTGTGGTTATTAAACCAGATATTGGTACTTTTGGCAGTGTGGGCAGGTGCCAGGAAAAAGAAATTGGCATCTTCATAAAGCTTGTCAGCAGAGGGGAGGCTGAGGTGCTCTAAAATGTTAGGTGGCTGTGCTGACCTTGCACTTGATATAACACAGTGCACCAACAGCAGCAGATGACATGGCTCCCAAAACCATCACTGACTGTGGAAATGTCACACTGGACCTCAGGCAACTTGGATATTGGCCTCTCCACTCTTACTCAAACCCTGATTTTCAAATACAATTCAGGAATTGAATCACTGACTCCAGCCACAGTCCACTCCTTGTGATTCTCTCCAAAATTCTTGAATGGCCTTTTCTTGACAATGCTTTTATCCCTGTTGCTTGTGAACCTTTTTCTACCACATTTTTTCCTTCCACATAACTTTCCAATAATATGCTTTGATACAACACTCTGTGAACAGCCAGCTTCTTTAGTGAATAACTTTTTGTGGCTTCTCCTTCTTGTGGAAGGTGTCAATAACTGTCTTCTGGACAACTGTTAAGTCATCAGTCTTCCCCATGATTGTGTAACCTACTGAACTAGACTTAGGGGCTATTTAGAGGCTTCGGAAACCTTTTGCGTGTGACATCATGAGTCAACAATATTGACCTTTCTCACCTTATTCTAATTTCTAATATACTGAACTTTGACTCTACTCAATATATGGGTTTCTCTATTTGACTTGAATTATGGACATTAATGAACTTTTCAATGATTTTCTAACTTTTTCATATGTACTAATAAGTTAGGAAAAATAAAAGGTGTGTAACTCAATGGAGTGAGCTTTGAAGGGATTGGCTGGACAATAGTTTGGCCCATAAGAAGAGCTCTAACATTTCTGTTTTTCACTTGAACTATGCTTTAACTAGCATGTGCAGATTATTTGATAAAAATGTTGTTATAATTCACATATCTGTAATGGTCCTGCTGCCTTTCTAACTCTCTAATTCTTTTAAAAATCTTAAAGGGGTTTTACCACAGAGTAAAATTGATGTGGGAAGTTTGCAAATTAAATAATAAACATTTTCACCAGTCATCATTATTTAAAATTCTGTGCCATTTTTGTTTTAGCTGTTCCCTTAGTGATCCATAGTGTAAAAGCTTGTCTCCAAGGGATATGACCAGGGCTGAGAGCTCATCAGTCCTGGCCACACATGCTCAGATATCACCTCTCCTTTCAGGCAGCTACTGTCAGTCTCTTCCCTGCTTAGTACTCACACACACTCACTGCTGAGTGATTGTTCAACCCCAGGTGCCGTCATTCTACTCCTGTACTCAGTACTCCTTAGTAATTAGCCAAACAGTGCAAATAAATAAAAAAAAGAAAAGAATCCTCAATCGTTTATGTGCACGGAGAAAAAAAATCTACATTTGGTTCATACAGGGATTTAAAAGGCCCTATGCTAAAAGGCAGAAGTGCTAACCACTCTGCTACATTGTAGCTACTTACAGCTCTTTACATAAACAGACCTTTTGACTAGAGTGAACACACTGTGGGGAAAGGCATGGTGATGTCAAGCTTTTTGGGTCATATGATATGCAGTTCAAACATAGCATACACGCACCCTTTTGAGGACACTGAAAGCAGAAGCGGGACAAACCAGGCATGAAATGTCTTCGTAGTAAAACCCCTTTAACGCTAATAATTACTTTGACAGTATTGACAAACAGATTTTCTCTTCTCATCGCTTTCTTGATAATTACACCTTTTTTCTCTCCCTTTCTCTCTATAGCTTCTTTTAATCTATCTCAGCATCTGTCTAAAGGAGAAGACTGCTCTTTGTAGAAGACATAGAGGTCCTATTTTATCTGGAAATGGGAAAGGAAAATAGTTGATAAACGAACCAATAATAACCCTAACCATTGCTTACAATAATTTGAACAGTGTTCTTCTGTAACTTGCATGGTATACATTGAGATGTTAGAAAACCGATTAACATATGAAGGTTTCTACAATGTATGGCTCACACAACTCCATATTAATGTCCATCAGTAACAAGAGTACCTATATAGATATATACAGTATATATACTTGCCTTTTTTGCTATGGATACTGGGTCATGTATATTGTTATTATTCACCCATAGAGCGATGCTCAGGTTAATGTTAAGAAAGCCATTTTTAATATAGTTTTGGGTTTGTCAGAGTACTCTGTGTAAAAAGTTAGAGCAACCGGTCTAGGGAGAGATTCATTTTATTTTGACAATTGTAGAAAGTATATTATAGGTGTTTCCCCTCTGTATGCTATTTTATAGGATAATGTTACAAACTCTTTTGCCTGTACTGGTTTTGCGTGAACATCCCTGTAGCAATCCTCTCGGGTTCATTGTGTATGCACAGCATTCTGTCCTTAAAGGGGTTGTCTCAGGATACACGTATTGTTAGAATACGCCTACAATGTCTGATAAGCAGAAGTCCAACCAGCGTGACACCCATCAGGCAATAGAACAAAGCAGCAGTTAGGGCCACATGTATGAAAACTGTTTAGGTCTAAAACTCACGTTTTTGCCCATAGTAACCTATCGTCAAAAAGTGAGTCTTAGACCTAAACAGTTTTCAAACATGTGGCCCTTAGTGTTGTGCTTTGGTTCTGGATCAAAATCGGATTCTACCTGAATGTGAGCGATTTGATTCAGATCTAACAAAACGGAATTTTGGCAGAAACTATCCAAACGTCGACACTAGCCCAAAGTTGGGGTTATGGTTTTTCTATGCATTTTTAAGGGTTAATTTGCTATTCAACGTCTCTAACACTAATGTTACGTGAACTGAACATCGAACCTGAAGAACTGCTGGACCAGAAGTGCCGTGGAACGGTAAGTTAACCCACTAGAAATGTGACATCAACTTAGAGTTAGAGTATAAAATTTGGTTTGGGGGCATTTCAGATTTAAACATTTTTCACAGGTTCAGCCAAACCAGTGTTGAACCAAATGGAGACCTTTTCAAACAACACTACTTTCCTAGCACCACTAAGAAACATCTGGAATTCTATCATTCAGACCTTCAGCAGTCAGTCATTGGTGGCCAATGTCTGTCCTGGGATAAATCCTTTAATGTCAGAAGACCACACCAAGCTCATCTAAGCTATTGTGTGTTTCTGTCATTATGCGTAGAATTCAGTGCTAAACTACAGACCATAATAAGATCTGTAAAACCTACAAACAGGAAAGAGTATTTGCAAACCTGCTGATAGATAGTATCCTGAAGTAAACTGTAAAATGGTGTCCAAAGTACCTATGCCTTAATCTTGGATTAAAGTGCTACTGTTACAAGACAGAGGTACTATAAACAAGAGAATCTAGAAGATGCACATAAAGGGGTTAACCTGGTGGGTATTAATAGCTCCTGCTTTATAGCTTCCATTGGGGGGTTGCATAGTGTGTCAGATCAAAGCATAAGAGGAGATCTGTGAGGAGACCAACACGTTTTGATATGCAAAACAAAAAGACAATACAGACGCTCCCTAGTTTTATTAAGCTTTGGAGATTCAAGTGTGTGAATATGTATATATATTTCTCACTCTCCTTGTTCAGCTGTGCATTGGGATGGCACAACTCTCAATAGGCGTATTACCTGATCTCCGGTGGTATAGATTCCAGAACGGCCGCAGCTTGTCCAACACACCAAGAGCCAAATTGCACGTGGACCAGTACTTTTAATAATACAAAAGCCAGGAATGTACATAGAAACCCAGGGTTTGGTTTGGCTTCAGAATCTGGACCAATACGTGTTGGTATTAAGCGCAGACCAGTTGTCTCGTTCAAACAAAACAAGACAACTGGTCTGTGCCTAATACCAACACGTATTGGTCCGGATTCTGAAGCCAAAATGGACCCCAGGTTTGTACGCATATTCTTGTCTTTTACATATACTCTTTGAGACTCTCTTATGGACTCAAGCAAGTGAATGACAGCAGCTAGCAAAATGAATGCAAATATTTCTGCTGCTAGCTATACGCTCCCCCAACTCTTGTTCTAGGAGATGTAAAGTGAGAGCTCTAAGTACCCCCAGCATTAACCCCTTTAGAGCTCTTCTAAAGACTGAAGTTCCCCTGCCTCACAGCAGCGGCACTGTCATTGAAAGCACACACTTCATTAACCTAACTTCAGCATGTACATGTTTGTCGTTGGGCAGATTGCACTGGTTCTTTATGTTCAATATTAGGCACAAAAAATGCCTTATTTATTCAACTATGGCATGGTTACCTAGAAAAATGTTCATTGTTTGAGTTTGTTGCTTTTCTGGTAATCCAAATGATGAGCCCTGTCCTTCACAATGTTTTTGCTTTCTGTTAGTATGACTTTTAGCTCCTTTTACAATTGCCTTCATTCACAACTAGGCCTAAATCTGTTGGAACAAACCTAAACACTGTGTTATGTAGGATTTTTGTTTAGTTATTTCTATCCATTTTTATGATTTGACAGATTTAAAGGGGTTTTCCGGTATATAAAACTTGACTCCAAATAAAAAGGTGTGGTATAAAGTAAAACTCTTAGGTATATAGTAATGAAATATTTTTAGTAGTTTCTCACATAATCACTCAACAATTACTGGCTAAGAATGTGATGTTTATTGCTTGTTGTTAAGGGATATGAAATGTCAGGGCTGTTCCTTAAGACAGGCTAACACCCAGGGCGAACTGAATAGAGGGATGGGGGGGAGGTGCCACGGGTGGTCCAGAGCCCCACCCACACTGAGGAACAACTCCATTACACTGGAGGTTTGTGAAAATCTTCAGTGTCTCCAAAGTGGTGAAGGACCTGTGATAACATCACAATCACAGGACTCCTGTCTCAGGGGTCCTTCAGCCTAGAATAAAAAAAAAAAATATATATATATATATATATATATATATATATATATATTACTGTGGATATCCCTGTGGAGGATAGTAGTGGACCCGGCGCACTCAGCAAAAATTGGCGTCTCAGGCAATGGTATAATTAAACCATCAATATTTTATTCTAAAACTATCAGAGCTTCCAGGCCCCGACAGAATTAAAACAGTTAGAAAGATAAAAACTAGTGCACAGTCTACACGTTTCGCACGGAAAACCCGAGCTTCCTCAGGACAGATTACATACAATGGCAATATTGTATGTCCAAAAATACATGACACCCTTTCCAGCCATACCCGTTGGCTACAAGTATTATATTAAAAAAGTAATGTAAAATTACATAAAAATAACAAATCCTAAAAAAGTTGAATATATTAGGAGAATAACGAATTGAAAAAAAATGTTAGTGCAATCAAACCCGCGTGTAATAAATAAATGAAAATGTGTAAGCAGGAAGGTGGTAAACAACTCGGTCCCGAACTGGTCAATGGTGATGTGATGCATCATGTGAAATTTTTTCTTTTTGCCCAGAGTGCAATTTGTGACCTGAAGTTCAGTTGCAGCTTTCTGGGCAGGCATGCTCCGCTCCGGTAGTAGGAAGGCGAGCTATGTGTCTATGCAGTAGCAGGGGATAGGGGGATATGCAACTAGGGACTATGTAAGGGCTCAGCAGAGGGGGGAGTACAATACAACATGCACAAGAGGATAGAGACTTAAACTTCAGCAGCCAGGGGTATATAGGGGAAGGAAATCAGTCTTGAATAGATGTCAGCAATACATGATGAGAACTGTAGTCTACTATCCACATGAACTGCTGCGGAAGCCCAGCGCACACTTGCTGCTCTGAGAAGGAGAATATAGGGGGCAACAGTGTTACAAAACATGTCATTTATAGCAGTTTTGGATGTAGGATTACTGTTAGGCCATGTCCCCACTGCACTGGTTTGCGGACGGTTTTTCAAACTGTCTGAAAAACCGGCCGCTATGGAAAACCCATGCAGCAGTCCCCAGTGCACGGGTTTTCCACTGGTGGCCTGAAAAACATTGTGCTTGTTCATTCTTCCTTCTGGTTTTCGGACGGAATATGAACAAGTGAATGTGAAGGGGGTGGGCTATTCGCGGAGAAAAGCCGTACCCCGCCGACCGTGTGCACGGCACACAAACCGGACAAATGCCGGTCGGATTAACTGACCGGTATTCGTCCTGGGCCATGGGGACGCGCCCTTATACTGTTGCTATGTGCCGCCCCCTTTCAAGTTTTTTGTCCAAATGCTGGAAAACCCCTTTAAGGTTTAAAGCCACTTTGATTTTAGATAAAATAGCTGCTTATTAAAAACACACTGGAAAAAGTAAAACCAAAAAATACCTCCTAATGAGTGAGCAAAAGACTCGAACAGCTTTTAAAAGAGGAAAATTATGCAGGAAGGCTTTATCCTTTTCCTCTCCTCATATCCATAGCAAGGTTTCCCTAGGAGAAAAAAAGAGAAGTGAAGACTAAGACACAGAGTTTTTGATCCAAGTCTGAACGCACATTGGGAATGAAGACTTCTATTGCTGGTGGAACATAATTTGCTTCCTAAAATAGATGCTCCATGTATTTTAAGACCCAAAAACAATAGATTCATTTGTCCTCATGTAGCCAGACCTCCGATGAGGTTTCCCAACAGTGTTTATTCTGCTCCGCTTGCTAGGACCTTCCTAAGTCGAGGCTGGAATCGTTTTGATCACCTGCTGTTGCTGAACCACTATTCCTACTATCCAGTACTTCCAGTGAACCCAATATGCTAAGAGTAAAAGTTACATATGAAGTGGAGAACTAGGTGTAAGCCTGCTCTGTATGACAATGTGTGGCTGGCAATGCACTGTATACATATTTACTTTTGGACCAACACTATCTCACTTTCTGTACATTTTCAATAAAATAAAATCAATGAGATTTGTGTCTTCTCCAATTTTCTTATGTTTTGAATTACATAAAGTTTACAGGCATAGCAGTGGGACCAAAACGCACTAAGGAAATCGACCAACCAATCAACGATGAAGTTAATGGCGGAACAGCTCTTGGCCAATGGAGGGTTTGACCGACATACACTGAACATGTACTTGAGACCCTGTGGGGACACCTTCTAATGAGACATGGTTGATGTTATTTGTGCAACTGCAGGAGAAATAACAAAGGAAGGTTATAAAACAAAGGCTAAGGAAAAGCATTCTCACATTGTGATTTCACGGAAACTGTAAACCACATACGTCAGGAGAGCCTACAAGCCAAGTCAAATCATTTATTTCTATCCACTTTTTTGCTTTCTCGTGGAATTTACTAAAGGATGTTCACAACTTAGACATTAAGGGCCACATATATGAAAACTGTTTAGGTCTAAAACTCACTTTGTTGCCCATAGGTTACTATGGGCAACAAAGTGAGTTTTAGAACTATGCAGTTTTCATACATGTGGCCCTAAGGGCGACATGTATGAACGGGGCTGTGCCAGATATCTGCCATTTTTTCAGCCCGATATCAGGTGCAGCCCCTTCATACATGTTTAAATCTCCTACACACCATTATTGGGCGCATTACATAGCGCCTGCAGCGCTTTGTAATGCGCCTGATCTCGGGGGGCGTGCGGGAGGTGGGGTGCACCAAAACCGTAGCGAAGCTACATATTTATAGCTTCGCTACGGTATTTCTGGACGCATTACAGTCGGAACAGGTAGGCACTTTCAAAGTGGTTTACCTAATCCCAACTGTCGCCCGAGAGCTGGAATGCGCCTGATTTATGACCTGCTGTAGAGCATTCTCTGCCAGTATTATGCGCATGAAATTTGACGTGCGCACACTGAATTTCATGCATGTTGCCTTAAATGCATATCAATTTATTTAGGGCCCATCTCTGGGACAGAATGCACTGTACCATCATATTCTTCATGCCGCATGGAGACTTTAGGGGCCTGTTCTAGAAAGCAGGACCTGCACCTATCAGGTATTTATGGCATATCCTATATTGATATGCCAGAAATATCTGACATGGGCATACTCCTTTAAACAAAATTGCATTGTAATGAGTTTGTGGATAATCCGGTCAAATGTTTGGATTTCTTAGTGACACCCTCGGGACTAACTTCAGATTGAAGTCATTTATACATCTACAGCAAATAATACATGACCTTCCCAGTGCAGCGTCTAGAAAAGGAGTCAACAACCTGATTCCTAGGGCCATATTTACAGCTCATGCTGCCCTAAACACTGAATCTGAATACGCCCTCATTAAAGGCCCATTTAGGCCAGGTTCACACACTACAGTAATGTGGAATTTAGATGGTGCTTTCTGCTGTGTCTTTCACAAAGAACATTTTTGGAAAACTGTGGCAAAAATGCAATCTAATATAACATTACTGCAACATGTTAACACTGATCCTGGCCATTAAAGCCCAAAGATTCCACAATCCAAAGCGATCATATCACCTAGTTAGAGAGAAGAACAGGCAGATTGCAGGGTGCTGCTGCATTGCCATTGCAGCTGGGGGCCTGAAGAAGGCCTCCAAGTCTGCCATATATTTGAGCCTACACAACTAGTGCAATATATCCGCCAATCAAAAAGACCGGACCAAATAACAAAAAATAAAACAACCACACAGGTAAATGATAACAGAATACTGCAACGCCAAACAAAACTACATTTACCCAATAAAATAAATCTTTATTGAAAATAAATCAACACAAATACAAAATTAAACAATAGCGGTGCAAAAAAGTACCAAAAGTGCTGCAGGTAAGTATATCCCAAATCAAAATAACTCAATTACAAAAAAGATAATGAAAATGGTACACTTGATTTAAAGCAATATATTCAAAAATGCATATGCCCCAACAAGGTAACATAAATAATACATACCGTATATACTCGAGTATAAGCCGAGTTTTTCAGCACAAAAAAATGTGCTGAAAAATCCCCCCTCGGCTTATACTCGAGTCACTGTCGACGCTCGGGCGATGCGATGGCCCGAGCACCAGCAGGGACACTTCAGTTATATGCGGCTCCTCAGGGAGCGCATATAACTGAAGGCCGAGTGAGCGCACAGTGTCCGGGCGCTGCGGTGATCCGGACACTGTCAGCAATCCCTTCACCTATTTGCGACTCCTCCGGAGCGCATATAGTTGAAGGGATACCACTGCGGGGAAGAGAGCGCGCGCTCCCTGCTCCGCAGTGGACTCCGGGCGGCCGCAGACTCTCGGCCGTCTGGAGTTTCCGGCACAGGCAGTGTGTGTCATCACGCTGCGTGCGCGGCCTGATGACGTCACCCGCCTGTGCCGGGAAGACCGAGGAGCGTTCGAGAGGCCGGACAGCGAGGAGGCGGAGCGGCGAGGGAGACGGAGCAGCGGGGAGCCAGGTAGTGGTTGTTTTTTTATATTTTTAAACTGCCTACAGCCTGCCCTATACCTACCCTATACCTGCCTACAGTCTGCCCTATACCTGCCATATACCTGCCTACAGCCTGCCCTATACCTTTCTACAGCCTGTCCTATACCTGCCTACAGCCTGCCCTATACCTGCCTATGGCGCCATATACCTGCCTATTACTTGCGTATGGGGCCATATACCTGCCTATTAATCTTGCTATGGGGACATATAACTGCCTATTACATGCTATGCCCTATGGGGCCATATAACCTGCCTATTGGGACATATACGTGGCCTTTGGGGACATATACCTGCCTATGGGGCCATATACTGCCTAATACCTGCCTATGGGGCCATATATATCTGCCTATAACTGCCTATGGGGGACATTTAACTGCCTATGTAATTTTATTGGTATATAATTTTTATTTTTAAAATTTACCAGTAGCCGCTGCATTTTCTACCCTAGGCTGATACTCGAGTCAATAAGTTTTCCCGTTTTTTGGGGCAAAAGTAGGTGCCTCGGCTTATACTCAGGTCGGCTTATACTCGAGTATATACGGTATATAATCAAACCAATGTGTATAAGTAACCAATTCAAAATAAAGCCATAATAATGAGATAATACAGACCAAATAGCACGCTGAAAAGACCCAACATCTCACTACAAGGATTGCTTTTTATGTTAAAGATCTTGCAAATATAAGTCACTTTGCAAAATATGTCCATTAAAAGTGTCCTACCTATTCTGATATATCTCGTATTGTATGGGATGCATAAGCTCCTCAGGTAGCTATAACTACAGACCTGTTTGATATATCCAGATATGATGCAATCGCTGGTCACTATATCTACAGACCTGTTTTCTACTGCTGCCTAGTAGAAGTCAGTAAACCCGCCCCTGAATTCAAAATGAAACCAAGAAAACAGGACTGAGGTAAGATTAATCAATGTAGTCAGACAACCCCTTTAATGAAATGGATCAGGGAAAGCGTTACTGCAGGGGAAAAGATTACGCTCCCATAGACCATAAACAGATTGACCAGATTTCAGCAAAATTTTTCACTGACTTTTAAACAAGTAGAAGAGTTCAACTGTTCATCAAAACTGACTGCATGAGGCAATTCCCCTGAATTTGCCCACGTGGTCACCAAGTTAGTGTAGAGAGGCTGTTCTATAGCCTGGAAATAATGAGATCAGATTTGAGGTCATCTATTAATGAGGATCTGATGGAAACGATACTAGTTCTCAGAACAAATTCATAGACTCCACAAGTGTCATTCAGGATGTTTTTGGTGAAAACTGTTTTTCCCCACTTACTGCGGCGTTTTTCATATTTACAATTTATTAAAGTTTTTTGTGTTCTAAAGTCAGATCCTACAAATATATTTTACATCGACAGAGAAAAGGGCAACAATGTTTTGAACTTTTGACTTTCAGGCTCCATATCTCACCATCCACTACAGCTTTGTACATGACACTCATCATTTTATAAACAATCATCTTGGCTAGCTCATACATTACTTTTACCTTCAACTATTTAGCATCTACTTAGTTCTGCAGATTCTTGTCATGTAACTGCATTGTTACTGTTGTGCTCCTGGTGGTGGGACAATCTTTTTCTTCTTGTCAAATTACAACCTGTTCTCACATTCCCTTATAGCTCAGTGTGTTATTAGGCCGATTCCCAAGAGAAAGGTCACTGGTTTGAGCAGCCAGGAAGAAGATTTCCCAAGAAAAGAGAAGCAGCATCATCCAGCTCATTGATAGCGTCTCTCGGCTAAGAATATTGCCAAACTGCATCATGTGAGGCCATGGCAGCTAGAAGAATATGAAATGAAGTCCACCCAATCCAAAGCCAAGAGGTGGAGTCCAGGCAAAATATCAGAGTCAACAAATCAGGTCATCACAAGGTCTATCAGTTTTAACCCAACAGACACGGCAGTGGAGGTGACCCGTATGCTTTGTAGGAGTGAGAGCACAGACATCCATGCAAGCACCGGGCAACACGCATTACACAGGTCTGGAATAAGGACTTGAATAAAGGTGAAGAAGCCTCGACTTCAATCTCCTCATAAGAATCGTTGGCTCGAGTTTGCAAAAAAGTAAGAAAAATGGGAGATTGGAAACGGGTGATTTGAAGTGATGAGATGAAAGTCAATAGACCGGGCCCTGATGGGGGGAAATGGGTCTGGAAGAATCAAGGGAAAAGGGGTCAAACGGATCGAGAAGCTGGAAGAACTGTCAGGTTCAGTGGAAGAAGACTGATGATTTGGGGAGGTTTCACAGCCAAAGATGTTGGATACTTGACCAGGATCGATGATGATCTCAATGCTGAGCTATATGTGAGTGTCCTACAAGATGAGTTACTTCATACACTCGAGTACTATGGGTATGAAAAGGACAACATAGTGTTCCAGCAGGACAACTACCTGAAGTATACGTCAAGGTTGGAGAAGGAATGGTTCAATGACAATGAAGTAGAGTTGCTGTATTGACCTCTACAATCCTTAGACCTCAACCCAATCGAACACTCTTTGGTAGAGTTGAAGAAAAAGCTGTGTTCATACCCAAATTCGGTATGCACCAACACTGAGAACATGTAGAAGAGACCTGGGATCAGAAGATTTTGGTCAAAACATGCTTGAATCTGATCCAGAGCCCAGAAGGATTCAGGCAGAGCTGAAAGCCAAAGGTGCATTTATCAAATACTAACAAAATAAAAATTTACATTTTGATTTTTAGGAGCAAAACAGTAACAATGCAGTTACATGACAAGAATCTGAAGAACTAAGCAAATGCTGATACTTGCAAGACAAATTTATGTATAAGATAGGTAAGATGATTGTCTATAAAATATGGTAGCCTAATGTACAAAGCTGTAGTGGATGGTGAGATATGGGGCCTGAAAGTCAAAAGTTAAAAACATTGTTACCATTTTACTTCTCAGTGTATGTTCTACCTAAATAGCTTGATTATTGTATCATAAGGTGATAAAAAGCCGGATGTTACCATTTTACTACAGTAAAGTTATCACTTAAACATGCACCATGTATAAGGGAGTCGGGAGTCGGAGCTTTGGCTTACCGACTCCACAGCACTGAAAAAGTGGACCAAATTTGATGGGCTAAAGTCTCTGGGAGGACATAGCTGGTTATGTAGGGATTGCTCATGAGAGCCACGTTACCTGGGGGTCCTGCAAGGAAGTGGAAAAAGTGTCAGGAAATCTACTTGAAGCAACATGTCGCTCACTGATGTTCTGCAACTGGTGGCTTTCCAGATAGCTCTGGTACCTGTGGTCCTCCACTGATTATTTTGGAAAACCTATAAATCTATGTACAGTATGTTCTGATAATTAAAGACCTTCAGGACATGCCGGGAGTTGGAGTTTTCCCAAAATCTTGTAAACTCTTTGCAGGTGGGGTAAGGAGCACTGCTTAGAAAAAAAAATGTGGCGCCACAGCACGTAACATGGTTTGTACCTTTCTTTGGTAAGTTGGGAGGTGTCATATTGTGCATGGCCCATCTTGATAGATTCTATCCAAATCTTTTTTTAGATAGCATAACAGACCCTGTTACATTACAAAATGTTTTTAGCAACATTTAAAAAAGAAGACACAAAAAGTGTTGCAATATGCAATCGCATTATAGGATTAGTTATTTTAGGCTAAACGGGCTTTTCCACAACCTGTGAAACATATACTGAACTTTAACCCCTATTTGCTGGTTACCACTAAGCTCCAAGTAGGTCTTGAAGGGGTTTTCTCACTACAAAGATCATAGTTTAAAATATGGGGACTGTACTTATAATCAACTTTGTTATCCGATTATATTATCCAAATGCTATGGTTTAGTGGTAATTTGCTACCTTCTGTCTACATTGTGCATATTGTGAGTGACATGGTCAGGTTCCCGTCCCCGTGATGGCATCGGTGTCCGGGGCTGTATCGTCATGTTTGTCCCTGCCCTGGTCGGAATCACAGGAGCGTGCGCTGTGGCACATGCTCTGTGATACCCTTTTTGTCCTTGTGGTTTTTTCTCTTTTGTGGCTTGTGAAAAACCAACATGGTGGTGGTGCCCTTCACTGTATAAACAAGTGTTCTGCTTATTCCTGCTGATAACAAAAAGTCACAAAAGCTTAGAAGCGGGAATGAGTGTGCACACTGCAGAGGCGTGATGATACCATTGCGCTGCTGATGAACACACCCATATTGCAAACACGCCCAGGATTATGAAGACGAGCCTATGTACTGCCTGAAATGATGAGTTGAGAAAACCCCTTTAGATTCTCTGAAATTACAGAAGTTGATCATCACCTTGTTAAGGTTAATACACATTGTATTTTAGGTTTTGAAGGTTCTAGTTCCTCTTTGGAGTTGACCTTTAATGTTAATAAACTAAAATCAAAGTTTCACAGATCTTTTCTAGTTCTTCTGTAGACAACAGATAACGCATGCGGGCTAGCCATGACCTCTAGGTGACAATGCCATGGACTTTGCATGGTTAATACTTCATTGATATATTTCCAGTACAGACTCCTGGATGACTCATAACACCACTCACCACTCATGGTCTAGACATGTAACCTTCATGTAACTGATTTGGTGGGAGGAGGGCAATGTTAGACTGGGGTGCCTGGGGCTCACCAGTGGAGTTGATTTATGGTTACCATAATTGAAGCTGATTCTTGGGACCTACCAATGGAGTTGATTTAGGCCTCGTTCAGACGGCTTATTCCCGACGGATTTGTGAGCCGTATTGAGCTCACAAATCCGCCGTGAATAAGGGGCGGGACGGGGCCGGAGCGCGGCGGGGGCGCCGCTCCCCGCCCCAAATACATTCAATATACACCGCGCGGATTGCGCCTGGATAAATTTCATGTCACGTTCTCCCCCCCCCGCGGATTCGCCCAGCCGGGAGGAGCGACGGATTCCACTGTTCTCTATGAGAGCAGTGGATTACCGTAATGACAGGGACGGATTGGCGCCGTACTGAAGCGCAAATCCGGCGCGGAGAACGGCGCCAATCCGTCCCCAAATAAGCCATGTGAACGAGGCCTTACGGTTACTAACAATGATGTTGATTCATGGGGCCTTCCAGCTAAGATGATTCTTGGAGCCCACCAGTAGAGTTCATTCATGAGGCCCAACTACAGCTACTGCACATGACTCTTGCACTCTGTCTCTTGCTTTCTGATATTCTTTCTCAGTCTTTTTCCCTGAAAGACCTACACAGGCGCACTATGAGCCAGTCAGAGCCTGGAGGCGTGGCTAGGGAAGGGTATAACAGTAGGTAGAGCTGATATTTCAGCTTTTTCCCAGTTTCATTTAAAAATTGTTGCAGGATTTTTGAAAGTCTGTGTACTAAAAGAGTTGATGTTGATGTTCCAGGCTGAGCAACTCTGATGTAATCTCATCAACAGACATGACCACTAAGGCTTTACTAATAGGATTTGTGTAGAAACTTGTTAAATGTTTAATTTATCTACTGAGTCAATGAGGAACATGCACTGATCATGATTCATGAGGTGGAATAAGCTTACTCAGTGATGCACAAAGATGTTTGAAGAGCATCATGATACAGTCTAGAGCACAAGAACGTGACGTGAGGCTGCACTTCTTGGGAGACCAGACCTGAACTGCTTCCACACCATTGAAGAACCCTACACTCATGGTAAGAAGGCGCCATACCTACTCAAACAGTCTGTACATACTTTGAGTTTTATGTATCTTCCTTAAGAAATTTATTTTTTTTAAGTTAATAATGGATGTAAAATTTTATCCCCTTAAGGACTTATAAATTTTAAATATTTGCAATTCTTTCATCATCACATTGTAGGACCCTCCACCTTTTAAAACATTTTTCCATCAATGTAGCTGTAGAAGGGCTTGTTCTTATGTTGGCAAAGTTTTTACAATGGCCCCATTACGGGTACATATAAATTATTTATTAACTTCTAATATTTTTCTAAGGGGCAACTGGGTAGATACTAAATCATATAGTATTTTTTTTATATTCTAGTACTTTTGCAAAATTAAATTTTGCTGTATAGAAAAAAGTTTCTTTTATGGCACTTTTTTTCAATATCCATACATTATTTTAGTGACAGTTGTGGGAAGGTTTGTTTTTATTTGCCAGCTTATTTTATTATTTTTCTGGTTTATAATTTTTTCATGGTTAACGATTTAAAAAAAATATTTTTATTAAAAAAATGGTTTAACCTATGTTTTTGAGTACGAAGTCTTTTTATGCAACTTTATTAAACTAACTTTGAAATGCAAGGGTCCAGTGACATCCAATGTGTTTAAAAGATACAACAAGCATCCATCTGGAATTTCTAGCATCAAAATACCCCTTCTACTGCCAGTTTCAAACCCAGACGACCTGTAAATGACAGAGAACTGGACTTAGACTACCAAAAGCTCTATGTTGCTCTAAGTTTGATTTAGTAGAATTGTGTGGGCTCTGCCTGTTGTGGTCATAATATAGACCTTAAAAATGGCTTTAGTCAGGAGCGCAACTAGAGAAGACTGGGTCCGATAGCAAACTTTTGGATGAGCCATCCTCTCCCCCACCAGCCACTCCTACAATCACGAAGACTTACCAGTACCTTTTATTAATAATCATGCAGTTACTAGATAATACAAAAGTATTCATACACCTTGAATTGTTCATGTGTAAATGTTACAGCCACAAACTAAGTATGTTTTTGATATTTTATGTGATAGAGCAACACAAAGCAGCAAGTATTTGTGAAGTGTAAAGAAATAATATGTGCTTATCCAAATTAAATAAAAACTGAAAGGTCTGGCGTGTATATGTGTTTAGTGCCCCCTGAGTCAATGCTTTGTAGGACCACCTTTAACTGCAATAACAGCTGCAGTGTCTTGGGGGATGTCTCTACCAGCTTTGCACATCTAGAGGTTGGAATTTTTGCCCATTCTTCTTTGCAAAATCACTCGAGATCACACAGATTGGTTGGTGAATGTTTGTAAACAGCAATTTTCAAGTCCTGCCACAGACTCTTAATGGAATTTAGGTGTTGACTGTGACTGGGTCATTTTAACACATAAATATGCTTTGATTTAAACCATTCCATTGTAGCTTTGGCTGTATGTTTAGGGTCGTTGTCCTGCTGGAAGGTGAACCTATGCCCCAGTCTCAAGTCTTTTACAGCCTCAAACAGATTTCTCTCCAGGATTGCCCGTATTTAGCTCCATCCATCTTCCTATAAACGCTGACCAGATTACCAGTCGCTGCTGAAGCAAAGGATTCCCCCAGCGTGATGCTGCCACCACTATACTTCACGAAGGGGATGGTGTGTTCAGGGTGATGTTCATAGAATTTGGCATTTAGGCCAAAAAGTTCAATTTTAGTCTCATCTGAGAACAGCACCTTCTTCCACAAGCTTACGGTGTCCCCTACACAGCTTCTTGCAAACTGCAAATAGGATGTTTTATGGCTCACTTTCAAAACAGGCTTTCTTTTTGCCCCTCTTCTATAAAGGCCAAATTTGTGGAGAACATGACTAATAGTTGTCCTGTGGACAAATCCTACCTGTGCTGTGGATCTCTGCAGCTCCTCCAGCCTGACCCTGGGCCTCTTAAAGGGGTTTTGCCACGATCTAATGTTGACATGGGATCCTCCAAAATTAGTATTTAATCACTTTTCTAAATACATGTCATCAAAGAAAGTGAAGCCTCTGAGAGCTACAGCCTTCCTTACATGCCCTTGGTTTCGTTTCCTGACAGTTTACATTAGACACGACCAGGAGCTGACAGGAGCTGATCTGGCCGTGTTTGCATTGTTTGCACTTCTTATCTGATGGCAGGGAACATGAACAAAAGGGAGAAAGATCCTGTGTCTTTTGTAAAGAGAATCCACTGGTTGTAATGTAATTATCTGAGTAGACATGCAGATGCTCCCTGGCTCTCTGCTCAGCCCCACTCCCTCTGCAGCCATTCTTGAAGGAAAGAAGGCTGCCTGCTGAGATTATCTTCTCTCCTGAGCAAATAAGAGGGAGAAATAAAACGCATATAGCTTGTGCACAATACAGTTCTCCTCTGTGGATTAGCAAAACAATGTTTGCTCAACTACAGAGACTGAATATCAGGAGCGTGCACGGGAGGTGGAGTGATGACATCACAGAGGAGGTACGTGATATTTAAACACAGAAACACAACGCCCCTTTTTCCAAGCCTCAAGAGGGGAGTATCAGCCTGTTAGGTAAGGAACTCACTTCTTGGCAAAACCCCTTTAATGACGTTAGTGCTTTCCTTGTCTTGGCTGCCAGTTTTGGTGAGGATTGCACAGTGCAATGCCTTCTATTTACTAATCAGGTGACTTCTAAAGGCAATTGGTCACACTGAATTTTATTTAAGCGCATCAGAGTACAGAGGGCTGAATACATATGCAGGCCACACTTTTCAGTTTTTTCATTAGCAAAAAACTTGAAAAAGCACATATTTTCTTTACACATCACAAATACTTGCTACTTTGTGTTGCTTTATCTTATTAAATACATTTAAGTTTGTGCCTGTGACCTTTAAATATGAGGAACAGTTGAAAGGGTATGAATACTTTTGCAACCAACTGTACATTAGGACCCGTTTGTAGCTTGAACATGGCCACAAATTACCACCACATTGTGACTAAATAATACCATTATTACTGAGTAAAGATCAGTATACAAAGACCAATATTACTGCTATACACTGACCATATAGTGGTAACTACTGTGTTCTGCAGACATATAAGCAATTACAGTGCAGTTACATCCAGGGACTCACAGGTGACATCTTCTCTGATGAGAAGTTCATTTTCCCTCTTTTTCTCTATCCTATCCAGACCGCCATGATAATTTTTTCTGGCCACCACTAGTCCCTGCAAAATTTTCACACAAATATACTAGAATCCTCCCTTTTCCAGCACCTCCTTCACTGTCCTCCATCTCTGTACAAATTTCCTATGGAGTGATAGGTGGAGTTTGGGGGAGGTTGTATTTTATGTTGGCAGTAGGCTGCATAGCACAATGGTAGGGAGCAGGGGTGGGATAGCGGGTACAAGCCATAGCTTACAGGAACAGTCTCCTGAAGAGGTGGGAAGTAACAGAGGACTAGTAGGTTGGTAAGTAGGGAGGCCAGGTAGGTAAGTTGGCAGACACCAACTTACCAAGGGTATTTGGTAGGCCCCAGGGAGGTAAATAGGCGGTAGATAGGTATGCCACAGTTAGGTAGGAAGATTGGCCACGGGTAGGTAGATAGGTAGGTCAATCAGAAACTGCAGTGGTGACGTCACCATCCAGAAAAAACAGAAGACACAGCGCTGGAACAAAGGTGAGAGGTGAGTATCATTTTTTATGTTACATGTGCTTCATTAGGCTAATAAAAGAATAAAAATAAAAGCAGTAGAAAATCCCTCAAAGCATTCTGCACACATGGCAGGTTCCCTGCATAAAACCTCAGTGTCATCAGAGTAGGGGAGTTTTGCAACATGTCCGAATTCGTTTAATATTCTGTTTTCCTACATCTTACAAAGTCCCACACCCCATGTGATCAGGGCCATCTTAACAGCAATATGGGCCCCTTGGCAAAGCTGTGCACTGGGCCCCCCATCCAACTACTCACAGTAACAAATCTATACACTATCGATAACAAACTTATAACCTACAACACCACGATATAGAGACCACAGAATGGGAAGACAACAGCTCAGGTCACCACCACATCATAATTCACCACAGAAGCAAAATAAACCCTGACATCCAGGGACTCACAGGAGAAGTATTATCTGAGGAGTCGTTCTTTTCCCCTTTTCTTCTTCATCCGACCCAGAACGCCTTGACAACTTCTCCCGGCCACAACTCGTTCCTGCAGAACTTAACATATAAATATCTTAAACTTCTCCCTTTATCAGCCCTTCCCTACCAATTCCTACCTCTGGTATGGGTGAACCCCACCAATAAGCAGGTAGGTTTATAGACCAATAGTAGATAAAGTAGCTCCTTGTAGGAAGATAGGTATATATGCCCCCTGTAGATAGATATACAGTCATCTGTAGATAGGTAGGTATATATGCCCCCTGTAGGTAGCTATACAGCTGCTTGTAGGTATATAGCCCCCTGTAGGTAGGTACACAACCCCCTGTAGGTATACAGCCCTCTGTTGGTAGGTATACAGCCCGCTGTAGGTAGGTACACAGCCCCATGTAGGTACAGTTTAAACCATTTACATACACTATATAAAAAGACACACATGCATGTTTTTCTCACTATCTGACATGAAATCAGAATAAACCTTACCTGTTTACATAAATTAGGAACCAAAATTATTTACATTTGCCAAATGCCAACACTAAGAGAGAATATTTTAAGGCATTTTTATTACTTTCTGCTAAGTCAATAGTTCCCATACATTTCATTCGTATTTGGTAGCATTGCCCTTAAACTGTATGACTTGGGTCAAATGTTTTCGATATCCTACTACGAGCTTCTCACAATAATTGATAGGAATTTTGGCCCATTCCTTCTGACAGAACTGGTGTAACTGAGCCATGTTTGTAGGTCGCCTTACTCAGTTGCCTTTTTAGCTTTGCCCATAAATTTTCAAAAGGATCAGGGCTTTGTGGTCACACCAAAACATTGACTTGGTTATGCTTAAACTACTTTGTAATCAGTTTGGCAGTATCCTTCAGGTCATTGTCCATTTGGAAGACCCATTTATGCCCAAGCTTTAACTTCCTGTCTGATGTCTTGAGATGTTGCTTCAGTATTGCCACATAATCTTCTTTCCCCATGCTGCCATCTATTTTGTGAAGTGCACCAGTCTCTCCAGCAGCAAAACAACCCCACAATACGATGCTGCCACCACTGTGTTTCACAGTTGGGATAGTGTTCTTAGGCTTCCAAGCTTCTCCCTTTTTCATCCAAAATAACGATGGTCAATATGGCCAAACAGTTAAATTTTAGTTTCATCAGACCACAGGACATGTCTCCAAATATTTAGGTCTTTGTTCCTGAGTGCATTTGCAAACATTAATCTGTCTTTTATATGTTTCTTTTGGAGTAATGGCTTCTTCCTGTCATAGTGGTCTTTCAGCCCATGTTGATACAATACTCATTTCACTGTGGATAATGACACAATCTTACCAGCTTCCACCAGCATCTTCACAAGGTCTTTTGCTTTTGTTCTTGGGTTGATATGCACATGTCAAACCAAAGCACTTTCATCTCCGAGACACAGAACCTGTCTCCTTGCTGAGTGGTATCATGGCTGGACATTCCCATCTTGTTTGTACTTGTGTATAATTGTTTGTACTTGTGTATAATTGTTTGTACAGATGAACAAGGAACAAGGTATCTAGAAATTGCACCCAAGCATGAACCAGATTTGTGCAAGTCCATAATTATCTTCCTGGTATATTGGCTGATTTCTTTAGACTTTCCCATTGATATCACACACCAGAAGCAGTGTGTTTCTGGTGTGCATTAAAAAAAAATCCACAATGGTGTTTCTAATTAACCCAGATGTTGCCAATAAACCTATCAGTAGCTTCCAAAGACATGACATCATCATATGGCATGTCCCGAATTGTTTAAAGGCATAGTAATCCTAGTGTGTGTAAACTTTTGACGATGCAGAAAGTAATAAAAAATGCCTTAAATTCTCTAACTCTCTTTAGTCTAACATTTTGCAAATATAAATAATTTTGGTTCCTAATTGACCTAAAACGGGGAAGGTTTATTCTGATTTCATGTCAGATAGTGAGAAAAACATGCATATGTGTCTTTTTATATAGTGTATGTAAACTTCTGGTTTCAATTGTATATATAGAGCCCCCTGTAGCTAGGTACACAGTCCCCTCTAGGTACACATCCCTGTATAGGTATATAGTTCCTTGTAGGAACACAGCACCCTCTAGCTATATGGGGCGCCCCCCCCCCCCTCCGTAGGTACACAGCCCCGTGTAGGTAGATATGGCCCTCTCCATCTTAGAAAAAAAAAACGCAGCTCACCTCTGCATGCTCCCCCGAAGGGAATTTCTGGAGTGAGCGATGTGATGTCATCACGCCACCCATCCCGGAACGTTGTTCCCTGCTTCTTCTAGGCCGGATTCCTACGGGCTTGCGGCCTAGGAGATACAGCCTCGCCTCCTGCACCATTTAAAGACGTGGCAGGTCTGGGCCTGCCACTCAATTACGCCACTGGGCAGGGTAGTTGGCTGTTTAGGAGGGCCCATTGTGCTCATGCAGCCCCGGGGCAGCCGCTTACCCTGTCCAATGAAAAAGACGGCCCAGCATGTGACAATAGGGCTCCATGCTCATGAATAGAAGGATAATGGAAAGGAAAAGATGGGCAAAGCAGTCACCAGCCTCAGGTAGTCAGAGCACTCATAGGCCCTGATGTATGAAAACTGTCTAAGCAGAAGACTCATTGCCCATAGCAACCAAAAATTCACAGTGAAGAAAAAAAACCCAATTAAAAAATAACTTTTACTTGATATACCTTAAAAGAATGCCCTCCAAAATGGAGGACCCACAGCAACAAACACCAAAATTTGTTCTCCTAGAGAGGAAGAAATGCTGGTTCCTCTAAATCTAAATATCCAATATAGTGGTACTGACCCAAGGGGTGAAAATTGCCCCCCTCGGCGGAGTAGTCGCCCCAACAGGAGCGGCCCCACCTATTGAGAGCGCACCCTAGGTCAGACCCCTTAAAACAGTTCCTAAAAGGATACCAGCAGGAAATCCCATATGTGCTATAGACACTCTAGGAGGAAAAAAATTCAATCCACATAAAATCATTCTTTTTAGTCACATGTAAAAAACAAGAAAAAAAACCAAAAAAAAAAAAAAAACGTTCTGTTGCATCATTGATTCAGAAACCTGTGTGATTTGTTCAAGACCCAAAATTCTATAGGGTTCATCAGGGGTAACAAGAGAACATTTAGCCAACAAGACTAAAATCACAGCATACATAGACTAATAGATAAAGATACTTAGCAATGATATCCTTAATGGTAGTAATGCCGTCAAGATAATCCAATAAGATACAGATTGATGATGTGTCTGATGCCTCAGTGTGGACGATACTGCCACACAGGTTTCTGAATCAATGATGCAACAGAACGTTGTTTTTTTTTTTTTTTTCTTGTTTTGTACATGTGACTAAAAAGAATGATTTTATGTGGATAGAATTGTTTCTCCTGGAGTGTCTATAGCACATATGGGAGTCCTGCTGGTATCCTTTTAGGAACTGTTTAAGGGGTCTGACCTAGGGTGCACTCTCAATAGGTGGGGCCGCTCCTGTTGGGGCGACTACTCCGCCGAGGGGGGCAATTTTCACCCCTTGGGTCAGTACCACTATATTGGATATTTAGATTTAGAGGAACCAGCATTTCTTCCTCTCTAGGAGAACAAATTTTGGTGTTTGTTGCTGTGGGTCCTCCATTTTGGAGGGCATTCTTTTAAGGTATATCAAGTAAAAGTTATTTTTTAATTGGGTTTTTTCTTCACTGTGAATTTTTGCTACAAATTTAACCCAAATAGGCAAAATTAGATTTATGTCTGTGAGTTTTTTTTGCCCATAGCAACCAATCAGAGCCCTCAGCAACCAATCAGCGCCCACAGCAACCAATCAGAGCTCAGCTTTTATTTTTCCAGAGCAGTAATAGAAATGAAAGCTGAGCTGTGATTGGTGGCTATGGGCACCGTGGACAGTCTTAGGCCATGTTCACACAGCTTAAAATGGGCCATATTTCGGTCCATAATTATGCGCCGAAGTGCGCAAATTACGGGCTGAAAACGGCCCATTCATTACAGTAATCTACAGTTCTCATAGAGAACTATGGATTACGTCTCCTCTCCCTGCTCGGCGAATCCGCCGGGTGGGGAGATAAGTGACATGTGAATTACCAGCGGCGTATACGCCGAGCAGGTAGAGGAGACGTAATCCATAGTTCTCTATGGGGCCGTTCACATGGCTTATTTCGCCGCGGATTGGAGCCGTACTGCGCGCTGGATTTGCGCTGCAGTACGGCTCCAATTCGTCGCAGTAATTACGGTAATCCACTGCTCTCATAGAGAACAGTGGATTCCGTCGCTCCTCCCCGCTCGGCGGATCCGCCGAGCGGGGAGAAAGTCACCTGCACATTATCAAGGCGCAATACGCGCCGTGGATAATGCAAGTCTATGGGGCCATCGGGCCGCGCCCCCGCCCTTATTCAAGCCGGAATTGCGAAGGCCATGTTCACACGGCTTAAAATGGGCCATATTTCGGCCCGCAATAACGCCATGTGACCGGGGGCGGGGAGGGAGCGGGGGACTGAGCAGGGGGCCGGCACTTCGCCGGCCCATAGACTTGAATTGCCAGCGGCGCGTATACGCCGCTAGTAAGGCCCCGTTCACACGGCTTATTCTGCCGCGGATTGGCGCCGTACTGCGCGCCGGATTTGTGCTTCAGTACGGCGCCAATCCGCGGCAGCAATTATGGTAATCCACTGCTCTCATTGAGAACAGTGGATTCCGTCGCTCCTCCCCGCTCAGCGAATCCGCCGCGGGGGGAGAAAGTGACATGCACATTATTTACGGCGCGGACGCGCCCGTAAACAATGCATTGTCTATTGGGCCGGGAGAGGCGCCCCGCCGCGCTCCGGCCCCGCCCCCGTCCTGCCCCTTATTCACGGCGGATTTGTGCGCTCAATACGGCGCACAAATCCGTCGGGAATAAGCCATGTGAACACGGCCTAATGTCCATGTTCACACGGCTTAAAATGGGCCGTATTTCGGTCCGTAATTACGCGCCGAAGTGCGCCAATTACGGGCCGAAAACGGCCCTTTCATTACGGTAATTCACAGTTCTCATAGAAAAACTATGGATTACGTCCCCTCTCCCCGCCCGGCGAAGCCGCCGGGCGGGGGAGATAATTGACATGTCACTTTCAAGCGGCGTATACGGCCGCTAAACAGTGATAGTCTATGGGCCGGCGAAGTGCCGGCCCCCTGCTTACTCCCCGCTCCCGCCCCCGCCCCCGTCCACACGGCGTAATTGCGGGGCGGAATTACGTTTCCCCCAATTAAGCCGTGTGAACATAGCCTAAGGCATGTTTTACACGGCTTAAATGGGCCGTATTTCGGTCCCGTAAAATTTCGCGCCGAAGTGCGCCAATTACGGCCGAAAACGGCCCAATTCATTACGGTAATTCACAGTTCTCATAGAGAACTATGGATTACGTCTCCCCTTCCCCCGGCGAATCCGCCGGGGGGGGGATAATTCACCTGTCACTTTCTAGCGGCGTATACGCGCCGCTAGCAGTGATAGCAATGGGCCGGGGAAGCGCGGCCCCTGCTTACTCCCCCCCTCCCGCCCCCGTCCACAGGCGTAATTGCGGGGCGAAATTACTTCCCGATTAAGGCCATTCACACAGGCTTAAAATGGGCCGTATTTCGGTCCGTAATACGCGCCGAGTGCGCCAATTACGGGCCAAAAACGGCCCATTCATTACGGTAATTCACAGTTTCTCATAGAGAACTATGGATTACGTTCTCTTTTCCCCCCCCCCGGCCCAAGCCGCCGGGCGGGGAGATAATTGACATGTCACTTTCTAGCGGCGTATACGCGCCTAGCAGTGTAGTCTAGGGGCCGGGAAGTCCCGGCCCCGCTTACCCCCCGCTCCGCCCCCCCCCGTCCCACGGCTTAATTGGGGGGCGAAATTGTCCGCAATTAACCCCGTGTAAAACAAGCCTAAGCGTGTGCATAGCCTAATTCACATGTAATTATCCCCCTGCCGGCGAGGAGACGTAACCCTTAGTTCAAAAGGAGGTAAATTTTACCGTAATGAATGGGCCGTTTTCATCCCGTAATTGGCGACTTTGGCAGTAATTACGGACGAAAACGGCCCATTTTAGCCGTGTGAACATGGCCGTTGCCGCGCGCTCGTCTCTGCTGCCACCTGCAGACAGTGCGGTGTATGCCCCTGGAGGATACGTTAGGTGTCGCTGTAGCATCAGCGTGTGGCAGGGCCGCTCTCTATGGCTCCTGCGCTCTACACGAGGTTCTGCTCTATGGTTGATCCGCCGCGCTCGGTCAGACGTCACCTCGGTGGTTTGCGCTATGTCCTGGCGTGTGCCCGTGTGAGCGGCTCGGTCTTTCCTCACACCGCTGTATCTCGCTGTTCTAGTTCCGAGCGCACGGATCTCAGGGCATGGCCTCCACAAGGAGCGGAGCCGCCTCGGACGGGGCGCCGGTGTCCCTGGATGAATTCCGGCAGTTCCACGAGAATGAGAAGCAGTGGACCGCCCGCAGAGAGTTCCTGGCCCGTCACATCCAGGCGTATCCCGGGCGCAAGGTGGACCAGCTGATCGCCCTGTCCGTGGTGTGGAGCAACATCGTCTTCATCGGGAACCGGTGAGTGAGCTGTGCGCGGCTGCGACATCGGCCGATAAATGAGCACAGATCACATTGCTGAAGGGTTGTGCTCATCGGCCCAGGCCTCTGTTCACACGTCAGTCACGTGACCGTGACAACAATCCAGCATCTCCGTCCTTGACAAGCAGCTGACCCCTCTACAAGCAGGGGGGCTCCGCCATGTGTGTCCCCTGATCTGTCATGGCACGTCCCGGTGTGAACAGAGCCCGGTCTCTGACCCCACTACAAGCCGGGCTCCGCCATGTGTGTCCCCCCTGATCCGTCATGGCACATCCCGGTGTGAACAGAGCCCGGTCTCTGACCCCACTACAAGCCGGGCTCCGCCATGTGTGCCCCTTGATTCTGCACGGCGCCTCTCAGTGTGAACAGCGCCCGGTGTCTGACCCCAATAAATCCCGGGCCCCGCCATATGTCCCCCCCCCCCCCCCCCCGATCTGTCATGGCACGTCCCGGTGTGAACAGAGCCCGGTCTCTGACCCTCGGCGCCTTCCCTCTCAGAGGATTTACCTGTGCATCTGTGAAGGAGGGTCCTGTGTGCTGTGCGGTCTTGCAGTATACAGCTTTTCCGTATAGCACAGCCTGTATACTACCCAGATGGAGGCCGGAGTGACGCAGGAGTGTGGTGTGAACAGAGCTTGATATTCTACACCCGGGGTCCCACATGCAGACACAACCGCCTGCACCAATATGCTGCCCATTGGCTGCCACAGATTCGCCCGCTGCACCAGCCTCACCAGAGCCTGTGACCTGTACAGTAGAAAGAGCTGAAACCCTCAGCGTGTACTGTGCGCACTATACACCTGCTGCTTCAGAAGTATGGTGGGGGGAAAAGTATTTAGTCAGCCACCAATTGTGCAAGTTCTCCCACTTAAAAAGATGAGAGAGGCCTGTAATTGCCATCATAGGTCGACCTCAAGTAGGAGAGACAAAATTACAGAACAAATCCATAAAATCACATTGTCTGATTTGGAAAGAATTTATTTGCATATTATGGTGGAAAATAAGTTTTTGGTCATCTACAAACAAGCAAGATTTCTGGCTCTCACAGACCTGTAACTTCTTCTTTAAGAGGCTCCTCTGTCCTCCACTCATTACCTGCAGTAATGGCACCTGTTTGAGCTTATCAGTATAGAAGACACCTGTCCACAACCTCAAACAGTCACACTCCAAACTCCACTATGGTGAAGACCAAAGAGCTGTCGAAGGACACCAGAAACAAATCTGTAGCCCTGCACCAGGCTGGGAAGACTGAATATGCAATAGGAAGGCAGCTTGGTGTGAAGAAATCAACTGTGGGAGCAATAATTCGAAAATGGAAGACATACAAAATCACTGACAATTTCTCTCACTCTGGGGCTCCAAACAAGATCTCACCCTGTGGGGTTAAAATGATCACAAGAAGGGTGAGCAAAAATCCAGAACCACACGGGGGAACGTAGCGAATGACCTGCAGAGAGCTGGGACCAACGTAACAAAGGCTACCATCAGTAACACACTACGCTGCCAGGGACTCAGATCCTGCAAAGAACACTATATCTACTGTGAAGCATGGGGGGGTGGGGGCAACATGCTTTGGGATGTTTCTCTGCAAAGAGACCAGGATGACTGATCCGTGTACATGAAAGAATGAATGGGGCCATGTATTGGAAGTAGGTTTGCACTCAAAATCACACATCAGTAAGGGTATTGTAGATGAAACATGGCTGGTTCTTTCAGCATGACAAGGATCCCAAGCCAGGGCAATGAAGGAGTGGCTTCATAAGAAGCATTTCAAGGTCCTGGAGTGGATTAGCCAGTCTCCAGATCTCAAGCCCATAGAAAATCTTTGGAGGGAGTTGAAAGTCCGTGTTGCCCCTAAACATCACTGCTCTAGAGGAGATCTGCATGGAGGAATGGGCCAACATACCAGCAACAGTGTGTGCCAACCTTGTGAAGACTTACAGAAACCGTTTGACCTCTGTCATTGCCAACAAAGGATATATAACAAAGTATTGAGATGAACTTCTGTTATTGACCAAATACTTATTTTCCACCATAATTTGCAAATAAATTCTTTCCAAATCAGACAATGTGATTTTCAGATTTCTTTTCTCTCATAGTTGAGGTCTACCTATGATGTCAGTTACAGGCCTCTCTCATCTTTTTAAGTGGGAGAACTTGCACAATTGGGGGCTGACTAAATCCTTTTCTTTCCCCACTGTATGTGCCGGCCGGCGTGTACTGTGCGCGCTATACGCTTGCTTCTTCAGGAGTATGTGCCGGCCGCTGTGTACTGTGCGCACTATACGCTTGCTTCTTCAGGAGTATGTGCCGGCCGCTGTGTACTGTGCGCACTATACGCTTGCTTCTTCAGGAGTATGTGCCGGCCGCTGTGTACTGTGCGCACTATACGCTTGCTTCTTCAGGAGTATGTGCCGGCCGCTGTGTACTGTGCGCACTATACGCTTGCTTCTTCAGGAGTATGTGCCGGCCGCTGTGTACTGTGCGCGCTATAAGCTTGCTTCTTCAGGAGTATGTGCCGGCCGCTGTGTACTGTGCGCGCTATACGCTTGCTTCTTCAGGAGTATGTGCCGGCCGCAGTGTACTGTGCGCTCTATACGCTTGCTTCTTCAGGAGTATGTGCCGGCCGGCGTGTACTGTGCGCACTATACGCTTACTTCTTCAGGGTAATGTGCCGGCCGGCGGGTACTGTGCGCGCTATACGCTTGCTTCTTCAGCAGTATGTCGGCCCGCTGTGTACTGTGCGCACTATACGCATGCTTCTTCAGGAGTATGTGCCGGCCGGTGTGTACTGTGCGCACTATACGCTTGCTTCTTCAGGAGTATGTGCCGGCCGCTGTGTACTGTGCGCACTATACGCTTGCTTCTTCAGGAGTATGTGCCGGCCGCTGTGTACTGTGCACACTATTAGCTTCTTCAGGAGTATGTGCCTGCCGCTGTGTACTTTGCGCACTATACGCTTGCTTCTTCAGGAGTATGTGCCGGCCGGTGTGTACTGTGCGCTCTATACGCTTGCTTCGTCAGGAGTATGTGCCGGCAGCTGTGTACTGTGCGCGCTATAAGCTTGCTTCTTCAGCAGTATGTGCCGGCCGGGGCTTACTGTGCGCACTATACGCTTGCTTCTTCAGGAGTATGTGCCGGCCGGTGTGTACTGTGCGCACTATACGCTTGCTTCTTCAGGAGTATGTGCCGGCCGCTGTGTACTGTGCGCACTATACGCTTGCTTCTTCAGGAGTATGTGCCGGCCGGTGTGTACTGTGCGCACTATACGCTTGCTTCTTCAGGAGTATGTGCCGGCCGGTGTGTACTGTGCGCACTATACGATTGCTTATTCTGGTGTTTGTGCCTGCCGGTGTTTACTGTGCGCGATATACGCTTGCTTCTTCAGGAGAATGTGCCTGCCCCTCTGTACTGAGCGAGATATAAGCAGGCTTCTTCAGGAGTATGTGCCGGCCGGTGTGTACTGTGCGCGCTATAAGCTTGCTTCTTCAGGAGTATGTGCCGGCCGGTGTGTACTGTGCGCGCTATACGCTTGCTTCTTCAGGAGTATGTGCCGGCCGGTGTGTACTGTGCGCGCTATACGCTTGCTTCTTCAGGAGTATGTGCCGGCCGGTGTGTACTGTGCGTGC
Organism: Phyllomedusa bahiana; assembly: GCA_025379985.1. Lineage (NCBI taxonomy): Eukaryota > Metazoa > Chordata > Amphibia > Anura > Hylidae > Phyllomedusa > Phyllomedusa bahiana. The sequence goes on along the minus strand of JAODAL010005687.1, from coordinate 75,530 downwards.
TATACGCGTGCTTCTTGAGGAGTATGTGCCGGCAGGTGTGTACTGTGCGCGCTATACGCTTGCTTCTTCTGGAGTTTGTGCCGGCCGGTGTGTACTGTGCGCGCTATAAGCTTGCTTCTTCAGGAGTATGTGCCGGCCGGTGTGTACTGTGCGCGCTATACGCTTGCTTCTTCAGGAGTATGTGCCGGCCGGTGTGTACTGTGCGCACTATACGCTTGCTTCTTCAGGAGTATGTGCTGGCCGCTGTGTACTGTGCGCACTATACGCTTGCTTCTTCAGGAGTATGTGCCGGCCGCCATGACTTCTGAAGAGCTCCCGCTGACATTCACTTCCCCCGGCAGGTAAGCACCAGATAGAAGTGACCTGTCCCTCCTTTCTCCCGGCACGCAACACACGTCAGGGAAACAGCAGGTGATCGTAGCTCTTGGTGAGAGCGATGCGTTACCGTATTTGCGGGCCGTAGTTCAGGCGTATTGCAGTGAGAGGTCCCAGATTTCCCCAAGGTCCTCTTCTCATATCTATGACTTCTCTGAAGAACATTTTTAGTGGGTTTTTCTCATAAACTGCTCCAGTCTCATGACCCGGCTGTCTAACGCTTCGTGATGTCACTGAGTGCTGCAGGGGAGCACACACTGATTGCACTTGCTTAAAGGGGTTGCCTACCTTCTGTGAATATCTAATAGGCAGCTTCTGGGACCCATTAAAATACAAGATCTTCTACTCGCCATGCTCTGGTCCCTGCGTTGTCTTCTGATTTTCATTCTGCTGGTTCTGAACGGGGGTGTCACCGCTGCAGCTGCTGATTGGCTCCAGCGGTTACCTGCTGTTCAATGGTGACTTCCCTGTTCAGGAATAGCAGAATGACAAACATAAGACTGAAGGGACACAGCGTGGAACCGGAGAAAGGGGAGTGTGGGTGTGTGGTTTTTTTTATTCTCTTTAATGTGGCCCCTGGAGCTGTTTATTTCTTAAGTTTTCTTAGAAAGTGGACAATCCCTTTAATTACCATGATTAGTAAAGCATATCTGTCACTTAACTCCTTCCCGACATCATGATTGGGAAGCGCTGCCATCCAATTGCTGTATATTTACTACAAGGCAATCGTACTGCCTGAAAAGCAGAGTCTGCACAATGGCTGCGGAGAACCAGCTAGTGTCCTGCACTGTCAGCACCGTGTACTCCTGTCGTGGCGAGGTAACGCCTTGGCCAATTGGAACCATGGATTGATGGAAAAGACAGTGAGAGGCAGAACTCTGTCTCCGTACAACGCCCTTTCCCCATTATGCCAATCGCCCCCAAAAAAGATAAAAAAATAAAAATAAGTCCACATATTTGGTATCGCTGCAAGTGTGATGACCTAGACTAAAAATTGTGTGTGGGGGGGGTAGGAGAGGGGGGTCACCAGTTTTTAATCCTGCTGCTCATAAAAATGGACTTAAAAGCGATTGAGAAGTCATATAAACCCCAAAGTGGAACCATTGAAGACATCAGAGTATCCCGCAAAAAAAAGCCCTTACACAGCTCTGTATACAAGAAAACGAAAAAGTTATGGCTCTCAGATACAGCGATGCATAAACATTGTTTTACACAATAAAAACACTTTTAGGTTTCAGCAAAAAAAATAAAAATAAGTTGGTCTAACCATTTGAGGGATCGACTAATTTTGCAGTGATGAGGTCTTTCTAGTCTCTTTTGATGACGGATGTTGAGGCATGGAAGGGCTAGGCATGATGGATCCTAGCAGGTCTCATCCTCTGGTTGTCACGTTTATGGTGTACGTTTGGCTTGTATTCCAGGCAAACCCCCCAGGTATACATTAAACGGGTTTCCTCACATTGATGGCTTGTTACTAGATTATTCCATCAGTGTCTGATTGGCACAGATACCACCTCTGGGACCAGGTCCTATTCCCTAAACCAGCCCCACAACCTCTTTTTTTTTTTTTTTTTTTTAAATAAAGGACCCCATAGGTGATGAATGCTACTACTTAGCATCCCTTTAACACACATGCCAGGCTGTATACGTTAAACAGAAGCCAGAAATGTCTCAAGCCTAATTTTCCGCTACCCACTGGAAAAACGTTATAGCTGCAGTCGGAATGAATAGTAATGAACCAAATGAGTGTTCCTATGACAGTTATCCTAGGTGCGTGGCCAATGTGTTCAATAGTAGCTGGAGGTAGGTACAGGTAATCTGTGGGTACAATAGGAGCTGCAGGTAGGTGCAGGTAATCTGTGGGTACAATAGTAGCTGCAGGTAATCGGCGGGTACAATAGTAGCTGCAGGAAGGTGCAGGTAATCGGTGGGTACAATAGGAGCTGCAGGTACGTGCAGGTAATCTGTGGGTACAATAGGAGCTGCAGGTAGGTGCAGGTAATCTGTGGGTACAATAGGAGCTGCAGGTAGGTGCAGGTAATTGGTGGGTACAATAGGAGCTGCAGGTATGTGCAGGTAATTGGTGGGTACAATAGGAGCTGCAGGTATGTGCAGGTAATCGGTGGGTACAATAGGAGCTGCAGGTATGTGCAGGTAATCGGTGGGTACAATAGGAGCTGCAGGTAGGTGCAGGTAATCGGTGGGTACAATAGGAGCTGCAGGTAGGTGCAGGTAATCGGCGGGTACAATAGTAGCTGGAGGTAATCGGCGGGTACAATAGTAGCTGGAGGTAATCGGCGGGTACAATAGTAGCTGGAGGTAATTGGCGGGTACAATAGGAGCTGGCGGTAATTGGTGGGTACAATAGCGTGCAGGTTAATTGGTGGGTTCAATAGTAGCTGGAGGTACGCGTACAAGTAGCTAGGTAATCGGTGGGTACAATAGTAGCTGCAGGTAGGTGCAGGCAGGTATCGTGGGTACAATAGAGCTGGAGGTAGGTGCAGGTAATCGGTGGGTGCAATAGTAGCTGATGGTAATCGGGGGTACCATCGTAGCTGGAGGTACTCGGCGGGTACAATAGTAGCTGGAGGTAATCGGCGGGTACAATAGTAGCTGCAGGTAATCGGCGGGTACAATAGTAGCTGGAGGTAATCGGCGGGTACAATAGTAGCTGGAGGTAATCGGCGGGTACAATAGTAGCTGGAGGTAATTGGCGGGTACAATAGGAGCTGGAGGTAATTGGTGGGTACAATAGTAGCTGCAGGTAATTGGTGGGTACAATAGTAGGTGCAGGTAATCGGCGGGTACAATAGTAGCTGCAGGTAATCGGGGGGTACAATAGTAGCTGCAGGTAATCGGCGGGTACAATAGTAGCTGCAGGTAATCGGCGGGTACAATAGGAGCTGCAGGTAATAGCCGGGTACAATAGTAGCTGCAGGTAATCGGCGGGTACAATAGGAGCTGGAGGTAATCGGCGGGTACAATAGAGCTGCAGGTAATCGGGGGTACAATAGTAGCTGCAGGTAATCGGCGGGTACAAGAGGAGCTGCAGGTAATCGGCGGGTACAATAGGAGCTGCAGGTAATCGGCGGGTACAATAGTGAGCTTCAGGTAATCGGCGGGTACAATAGGAGCTGCAGGTAATCGGCGGGTACAATAGGAGCATTGCAGGTAATCGGCGGGTACAATAGTGAGCCAGTAGGCAGGTAATCGGCGGGTACAATAGGTAGTGCAGGTAATCGGCGGGTACATAGTAGCTGCAGGTAATCGGGGGTACAATGTAGCTGCAGGTAATCGGGGGTACAATAGGAGCTGGAGGGGTAATCGGTGGGTACAATAGAGCTGCAGGTAATCGGTGGGTACAATAGGAGCTCGGTAGGTGCAGGTAATCGGTGGGTACGATAGGCTGAGTAGTGCAGGTAATCGGGGGGTACATAGGAGCTGCAGTAGGGAGGTAATCGGTGGGTACGATAGGAGCTGCAGGTAGGGCAGGTATTCGGTGGTTATGTTAGGCGCTTCAGGTAGGTGCAGGTAATTGGTGGGTACAATAGGAGCTGCAGGTATGTGCAGGTAATCGGTGGCGATAACTGATAGGCGGGATCTGGCATGTAGGTGGTGCAGGTAATCGGTGGGTACGATAGGAGCTGCAGGTAGTGCAGGTAATCGTGGGTACGATAGGGCTGCAGGTAGGTGCAGGTATCGGTGGGTACGATAGGACTGCAGGTAGGTGAGGTAATCGTGGGTACGATAGGGCTGCAGTAGGTGCAGGTAATCGGTGGGTCATAGGGCTGCAGGTAGGTGCAGGTATCGGTGGGTACGATAGGAGCTGCAAGTAGGTGTGCAGGACGTCGGGTGGGTAATTTTACGATAGAGCTGCAGGTAGGTGCAGTAATCGGGGGTACGATAGGGCTGCAGGTAGGTGCAGGTAACGTGGGGTACGATAGGAGTGCAGGTAGTGCAGGTAATCGGTGGGTACGATAGGAGCTGCAGTAGGTGCAGTAATCGGTGGGTAGATAGAGCTGCAGTAGGTGCAGGTAATCGGTGGGTACGATAGGAGCTGCAGGTAGGGCAGGTAATCGGTGGGTACGATAGGCTGCAGTAGTGCAGTAATCGGTGGGTACAATAGGACTGCAGGTAGGTGCAGGTATTTTCAGGTCGGAGTAGTAATCGTAAAGGTCTAGTGGTATCGGGGGTACAACTAGTAGGCAGATCGGTGGGTACAAGGTCATAGTAGTCGAGGTTAATGGCGGTACAATAGAGCTGAGGTATGGGGGAAAGGCGGGTAACTATAGTACTGGAGGTAATCGGGGGTACAATAGTGAGGTGGAGGTAATAGCGGGGGTATCGGGGGTACAATAGTAGCTGGAGGTAATCGGCGGGTACAATAGTAGCTGGAGGTAATCGGCGGGTCAAAAGCTGCATGTAAATCGGGTACAATATAGTGGAGGTAATCGGCGGGTACAATAGTAGCTGGAGGTAATTGGTGGGTACAATAGGAGCTGGCGGTAATTGGTGGGTACAATAGGAGCTGGCGGTAATTGGTGGGTACAATAGTAGCTGGAGGTAATTGGTGGGTACAATAGTAGGTGCAGGTAATCGGCGGGTACAATAGTAGGTGCAGGTAATTGGGTACAATAGTAGGTGCAGGTAGGTGCAGGTAATCAGTGGGTACAATAGTAGCTGGAGGTAGTCGGCGGGTACGATAGTAGCTGGAGGTAATCGGTGGGTACAATAGGAGCTGGCGGTAATTGGTGGGTACAATAGTAGCTGCAGGTAATTGGTGGGTACAATAGTAGGTGCAGGTAATCGGTGGGTACAATAGTAGCTGGAGGTAATCGGCGGGTACAATAGTAGCTGGAGGTAATCGGCGGGTACAATAGTAGCTGGAGGTAATCGGCGGGTACAATAGGAGCTGCAGGTAATCGGTGGGTACAATAGTAGCTGCAGGTAGGTGCAGGTAATCGGTGGGTGCAATAGTAGCTGGAGGGAGCTGCAGGTAATCGGTGGGTACAATAGTAGCTGCAGGTAGGTGCAGGCAATCGGTGGGTACGATAGGAGCTGGAGGTAGGTGCAGGTAATCGGTGGGTGCAATAGTAGCTGCAGGTAATCGGCGGGTACGATAGTAGCTGCAGGTAATCGGCGGGTACAATAGTAGCTGGAGGTAATCGGCGGGTACAATAGTAGCTGCAGGTAATCGGCGGGTACAATAGTAGCTGCAGGTAATCGGCGGGTACAATAGTAGCTGCAGGTAATCGGCGGGTACAATAGTAGCTGCAGGTAATCGGCGGGTACAATAGGAGCTGCAGGTAATCGGCGGGTACAATAGGAGCTGCAGGTAATCGGCGGGTACAATAGGAGCTGCAGGTAATCGGCGGGTACGATAGGAGCTGCAGGTAATCGGCGGGTACAATAGGAGCTGGAGGTAAGCGGCGGGTACAATAGGAGCTGCAGGTAATCGGTGGGTACGAGAGGAGCTGCAGGTAATCGGCGGGTACAATAGGAGCTGCAGGTAATCGGCGGGTACAATAGGAGCTGCAGGTAATCGGCGGGTACAATCGGAGCTGCAGGTAATCGGCGGGTACAATAGGAGCTGCAGGTAATCGGCGGGTACAATAGGAGCTGCAGGTAATCGGCGGGTACAATAGGAGCTGCAGGTAATCGGCGGGTACAATAGGAGCTGCAGGTAATCGGCGGGTACAATAGGAGCTGCAGGTAATCGGCGGGTACAATAGGAGCTGCAGGTAGGTGCAGGTAATCGGTGGGTACGATAGGAGCTGCAGGTAGGTGCAGGTAATCGGTGGGTACGATAGGAGCTGCAGGTAGGTGCAGGTAATCGGTGGGTACGATAGGAGCTGCAGGTAGGTGCAGGTAATCGGTGGGTACGATAGGAGCTGGAGGTAGGTGCAGGTAATCGGTGGGTACGATAGGAGCTGCAGGTAGGTGCAGGTAATCGGTGGGTACGATAGGAGCTGCAGGTAGGTGCAGGTAATCGGTGGGTACGATAGGAGCTGCAGGTAGGTGCAGGTAATCGGTGGGTACGATAGGAGCTGCAGGTAGGTGCAGGTAATCGGTGGGTACGATAGGAGCTGCAGGTAGGTGCAGGTAATCGGTGGGTACGATAGGAGCTGCAGGTAGGTGCAGGTAATCGGTGGGTACGATAGGAGCTGCAGGTAGGTGCAGGTAATCGGTGGGTACGATAGGAGCTGGAGGTAGGTGCAGGCAATCGGTGGGTACGATAGGAGCTGGAGGTAGGTGCAGGCAATCGGTGTGTACGATAGGAGCTGCAGGTAGGTGCAGGTAATCGGTGGGTACGATAGGCGCTGCAGGTAGGTGCAGGTAATCGGTGGGTACGATAGGAGCTGCAGGTAGGTGCAGGTAATCGGTGGGTACGATAGGAGCTGCAGGTAGGTGCAGTAATCGGTGGGTACGATAGGAGCTGCAGGTAGGTGCAGGTAATCGGTGGGTACGATAGGAGCTGCAGGTAGGTGCAGGTAATCGGTGGGTACGATAGGAGCTGCAGGTAGGTGCAGGTAATCGGTGGGTACGATAGGAGCTGCAGGTAGGTGCAGGCAATCGGTGGGTACGATAGGAGCTGCAGGTAGGTGCAGGTAATCGGTGGGTACGATAGGAGCTGGAGATAGGTGCAGGTAACCGGTGGGTACGAGTGTCGCTGCAGGTAGGTGCAGGTAATCGGTGGGTACGATAGGCGCTGCAGGTAGGTGCAGGTAATCGGTGGGTACGATAGGAGCTGGAGATAGGTGCAGGTAATCGGTGGGTACGATAGGCGCTGCAGGTAGGTGCAGGTAATTGGTGGGTACGATAGGAGCTGCAGGTAATCGGTGGGTACGATAGGAGCTGCAGGTAGGTGCAGGTAATCGGTGGGTACGATAGGAGCTGCAGGTAGGTGCAGGTAATCGGTGGGTACGATAGGAGCTGCAGGTAGGTGCAGGTAATCGGTGGGTACGATAGGAGCTGCAGGTAGGTGCAGGTAATCGGTGGGTACGATAGGCGCTGCAGGTAGGTGCAGGTAATCGGTGGGTACGATCGGAGCTGCAGGTAATCGGTGGGTACGAGAGGAGCTGCAGGTAGGTGCAGGTAATCGGTGGGTACGATAGGTGCTGCAGGTAGCTGCAGGTAATCGGTGGGTACGATAGGAGCTGCAGGTAGGTGCAGGTAATCGGTGGGTACGATAGGAGCTGCAGGTAGGTGCAGGTAATCGGTGGGTACGATAGGAGCTGCAGGTAGGTGCAGGCAATCGGTGGGTACGATAGCAGCTGCAGGTAGGTGCAGGTAATCGGTGGGTACGATAGGCGCTGCAGGTAGGTGCAGGGAATCGGTGGGTACGATAGCAGCTGCAGGTAGGTGCAGGTAATCGGTGGGTACGATAGGCGCTGCAGGTAGGTGCAGGTAATCGGTGGGTACGATAGGAGCTGGAGGTAGGTGCAGGTAATCGGTGGGTACGATAGGAGCTGCAGGTATGTGCAGGTAATCGGTGGGTACGATAGGAGCTGCAGGTAGGTGCAGGTAATCGGTGGGTACGATAGGTGCTGCAGGTAGGTGCAGGTAATCGGTGGGTACGATAGGAGCTGGAGGTAGCTGCAGGTAATCGGTGGGTACGATAGGCGCTGCAGGTAGCTGCAGGTAATCGGTGGGTACGATAGGAGCTGCAGGTAGGTGCAGGTAATCGTAGTGATTATCCCATGAACTGATTTGACGTCTCTGTGCTCTTAGGTATGGTGAGCAGTTAACACAGAAGGTTCACCAGATGGGTGAAGGAATCGATGTTGGTGAGATGCCATCATTTGAGCTTGTGCCCAATGCCAAGAAAAGACCTTCCACGTCAGGTAGCGGTAAGTGATGTATGTGGCTGCTGGATTTGTTTAAATGGCGGAGAAAAAAAAAAGTTTAAAAGTAGTAGGGAAAAAAATCTCACAGATTGTAGGGAAAGGGGAGGTTTCATCCATACGCAAGAAAACCATTGGAGCACATTATCGAGCAGACTTCATTGTGACGCCAGCTATAAATAGATGGAAATGAAGGGATTTTTACGGCCTGAGGGGACAATATTTACTGACGTTATAAATGAGAAATTGTAATTTAGCGAGGAGGAAATGGTAAAAAAAATCCTACTAATTGTATTGATAAAACCACAATCTGCAATTAGGACGCTAAGACATGAAGGAAATGAATGTGCTATTGACTGTGGTCAGTGAGGTAATCGGTCCTGTACACGTGTACTGTCAGAGGTGAAGATACAGGATATGAAAACTGTCTATTCGTGAGGGTATGTTCGCTCAGCCAATGTGGATGCTTATTCAGACACAGGTTCAGCGCTTTATCCACATCTGAATCGGTGTCAATATTTGACTGCAATCCGCCTAATATTGGATCCAATGGAAAATCCACGTTAGAGTGCACCCGATGCTGATTTTCTGTGGCGTGGACTTAATTTCAACCCTGAAGAGTTGTCAGTCCCTGAGGCTGATTCAGTGGTGAATCCTCACATAGTATATTGGAGGCTAATAATCTGCCTCTGAAATCGGCATGAAAGCAAGAGACTTTAGGCGGGCATTGAAAATCAGCTGTGTGAACATAGCCCAAATCTGTCTTTATTGGCAACTAGAAACAATAAATGGTTATGCACATCCCCAAAAAATTTTTGAAAAAAAATGAGCATAGGTGCACACTGGTGCGGCTGTAGTATACATACATATTCCAATAACAGTGCACACTATAAACTAGAGCACTATCAAAGGGGACATAGGGATTTTGAAAAAAACATTTCTGCTATCTAGGATATAGGAAACATTTTTTTGAGGTTCTCAGTTTACACTTTTGATCAAAACTGTTTAAGCCACCTCCGAACTTCAACGGGACCTCAAGGCAGGTGGTCCTACACTATTGATACCTTTCGTTTGCCATGATGAAATGTTGACGTGGGATCCTCCAAAACGGGTATTTAATCACTTTTCTAAATATATGTGATTACAAAAAGAGAATCATGCGAGAGCTACAGCCTGACTAAGATGTCCTTAGTTTCCTGACCGTTTACATTAGACACGACCAGGACACTGACAGGAGCTGATCTGGCTGCGCTTGAGTTCTCTGTACTTATCTGATGACAGGGAACATGAAGGAGCTTTCAAGGGACTGGGAAGAAAAAGCAGTGAACGAGCCTGTGTCTTTTGTATAGAGAATCCACTGGTTGTAACGTAATTATTTGAGTAAACATTGCAGACCCTCCCTGCTCCCTGGCTCTCTCTCATCCCTCTCCCCCGTGAATCAGCATGCTGAGTTAATCTTTTCTCCTGAGCAGTTAAGAGGTAAGGAACTCACTTCTTGGCAAAACCCCTTTAACGACCTCCTACTGTCTTTTGACGGCAGGCATTGCAGGTCATTATTCTGCAGCAACATCTTTTGGCGTCGCTGCAGAATAGGGGTTTTGCAGCTCCCAACATCACAGCTGCTCTGAGAACAGAACTGTACTTAACAGCCGTGTTCCTAGAGCAGTCTGTGCCGTCGTCACACTTTCCAGCGCCTACTCCATTGGGTGATCGGGACTCCCGGTGACCTGACAGAGCCTGAGGAATGTCTGAACAGTCAGCCCTGGGGACCTAGAGTAGTCCCAGGGCTGTCTGTATTATAAGCATACAGTCAGGGCACACTGTGTGCTGCCTTGACCTCTGCCTGTGTCTGACACAGATTGTAACTAATACATTATAAAAAAAAAATTGTAAAATCGTTATCCCTTCATGTTTTTTACTTTTTTTTTATAATCTTAAGTGTAGAAAAAAACCAAATAAAAATGTAATAAAAATAATTGTGCCTACATTACACAGACAAAAAAAAAACCTACACCTATCAGGTATCCACATGACTGAAATAACCTGTATAATTAATCTAACAAGTTATTAAGTGTGAAATGTGAATGGAGTAAAATAAAAATAAAAAAAAACAAAAACTATTCCCCCAAAAAGTACAACTTCTCTCGCATAAAACAAGGTCTCATTGAAAAAATAAAGTTACGACTGTTGAAACGCAAGGAGGCGAAACTAAAAAAAACTTTCTTTATTTTCTAGAATGTAATGCGTGTAAAAAGCGCTTTTTATTTAATACAAATACCATAGGAAATCATACAACTTTCTAATATATTAGTGCATCTCAAGAAATTTGAATATCACTGAGAAGAGAAACATTTTGATCGCTATTAAATACATATCAATAGATCTTCTTTTTCAATTGCAGGTGGACAACCCCAAAAGAAGAAGACATTTGGCCCTCGGCCACGTTTCACACCAGTACATTTTGTAGTTAGCACAGAAGAAGACGACAAGCAGTTTCAAATAACCCGGAATGATAAGATTAGTCCAGAAAAAACTCAAATCTCCAGTGATCACCCAAAGGCAGAGAGAGGCTCGGAAGTGGAGATGAATTTCAGCCCTTATGTATATGATCCGAATATGGATGATGACCGAAGGAAAAATGACTGCAGTAGCTTCATGACCAAGGTGGAGCAAGATTACGCTGCCAAGTTTGAGGCTCATTCTTCGTGTTTGTCCAAAGATTTCTGTTCCAATGTGCTGGATACGTGGGAGGACAAAAACAGTCGGGGAAGAAAAGGCTTTGGTTATGTCAAACCAACCAAACAACCTGCTCGGGTTGGAAAGGGACCTGCACCAATTTCTAAATCCGGTTTTATCAAACAACTTTCTGCTTCTGTGAAAAAAAATATGCAAGAACCTCAAATGGTCAGTGGTAGCACGCGAATTAACTACACCCAGATATTAACCCAGTCTGTTCAAGCATGTCAGGCAACTCCAACAGATCATTCTGTTCCTCTTAAAGTAATACCTCCCCGCCAAATCCCTACACTTAAGAAATTGTCATCCAACGGCTTCGCTTGCGAAGTCCGATGCCAAGATGTTTACTTGGCTACAGGTTATTCAGGGAGCAGATTTGGTGCTCGAGACAAAGCAGCAGAGCTGGCCATACAGCTCTTATTACAGCCAACGGTGAGAGTGATAACTGTACAGCGAAAGTTTGCCAATGACTTGAAAGAAGACACAGTGGCATGTTCCAGTCATCCACCACAGACTGAATTTCCACCAGCCTTGGAAGGGTACAAATCTATGACTGAAAGTCCAGAAGGCCAACCGAGTTCTGAAGGAGCAGTAAGTGCACCAGCAAAATCATGGGCAGAATTTCTGCTCACTGACAACTCATGCAGTGCAGTAGGCATTTTGGCAAATTCTGCTGCATTTAATAAAATGTCGGTGGACTATAAGTTTGACATGATGCCGGTCAATAACATATGGCGATGCAGTGTATACGTGCAAGACCATTGCGTAGCAGAAGCATATGGAAATAAGAAGACCAGCAAACATGCTGCAGCTGAGAAGGCCGTCGGTATCTTGAAGAATTTGCATCCAAACCAGCAGAAATCCAACTTGCCCCAATCCATATCCAATGCAGCCGTAACCTCATTAAAAGACGTTGTGATTTGTGAGACTGATGCCGGTGCGATCTGCTCTCTGAATGCCACTGCTCAGTTTAATAAGGTGCCGGTAGAATATGTGTTTGAGAGAATGTCTGATGTGAATTGGAAGTGTCAAGTCTTGATTGAGCAAGAGGTGGTAGCAGAAGCCATTGGCGCTAAGAAAAACGTAAAGCATGAGGCAGCAGAGGCAGCCTTGGTGGTTTTGAAGAAGACCCAACCGGTGATCGTTAACAATCTAAAGAATGGGCCTGCAGAAGATGCCATTTCTCGAAATCAGATTCAGGGTTTTTCCAAACAGTCCAACGGTACGAAAATTCAAGAGGACAATATTGGAAACCAACTTCTAAGAAAGATGGGGTGGACTGGTGGCGGCTTGGGAAAGGGAGGAGAGGGAATTGCAGAGCCAATTTCTGTCACCAAGAGGCTTCGTCGGGTAGGCCTTGGCGCAGAAGGGGATAACAAACAGATAACAAAGAAAAACGTTGCGAAAATTATCAAGGACTATGCGATGTCCGACAGTCAGGAGGACCTAGAGTTTTCTACAGAACTGAGCAATGAGGAAAGAAAACAAATACACCAGGTCGCGCGGAGACATGGACTTAAGAGCAAATCTTATGGACAGGGCGAGAAAAGGTTTCTGGTAGTTAGCAGAAAAGTGGATCGAGATGATCTCCTCCGCCAGTTACAGCAAGGTGGCCAGGTGGGCTCCTACTCGGTGGTTATGCCCAATCAGTAACTAAGGCCAGTTTTTCGTTAAGGTGTTATTTATTAACAGGCTGTTTTAGGTTGTCGACTTGTGTAACAACTAAATAAATGGTGTTACTATCCCAGTTTACTGTTCTAAACATAGGCAGGAATAATATTAAAGGAATTGTTCACTTTGTATTTTTTTTATTGTGTAAAGTAATAGGAAGTGATACAATTTTCTAATATACTTGTATTAAAAATTCTGCTCCTTTTCCTCTTCTACACTAAGTGGGCAGTAGGCCCCTATTTGAAAAAGAGGACAACCCACCTTCTTTTCCACGGAAATGGAGTAACGGTATGGACTAAACATGGCGTCAGTCACGTGAACCACAACATGTTATGTGACCTTGGGTATCCAGAACTTCTCCAGTGGTGTCTTTGTCTTATGTCTGTCGGTTGCGAAGACGCTGCATATTCTTCTCTCCCTCATCTTTCTGCTTTTGGTTTTTGCAGCGTGTTCTGCCAGAGAATAGTCCAGCTAAGGGTATGTTCACACCGCTTATTTGGACATGGTTTTGGACGAGGTTTTTGGAGCGTTTCAGAAGAGGATTTAGAGGCGTTTCTTGGCAAAGTTTTCGCCCATAAAAATTAATAGCCAAGACAAAAACCGCTCCGAAAAATGGGCCTAAGACATGCTTCAAGAGTTAACATGACACTTCTTTTTCAGCGCTTACAAAGAAGCGTATAAAATCCTCGTCATGGGTGAACTACAACGAGGTTTTACATGGGAATCAATGACATGAACTGGGGGCTTTTCTAAGCGTTTTGGGCAAGGAAACGCTCTGAAAACCTCGTCTAAAACCACGTCAAAATAAGCTGTGTGAACATGGCCTTATTCATGAGCAGGTGTTAGCCTCAGGTGGGTGGGTCATGAATTAAACACACTCTTTTCTTGCAGAACGGGCTGAAAACTGCCAGATTTGAGCATTAAAGGGGTTTTGCCATGATGTAATGTTGACGTGGGATCCTCCAAAATGGGTATTTAGTCACTTTTCTAAATATGTGATTACAAAAAGTGAAGCCTCTGAGAGCTACAGCATTGCACAGTCCCCCTTAGTTTCCTGAAAGTTTACATATGACTCGACCAGAGGAGCTGACAGGAGCTGATCTGACCAGGCTTGCGTGTTTGCACTTCTTATCTGATGACAGGGAACATGAAGGAGCTTGCAAGGGGCTGGGAAGAAAGTATAAATTCCAACAAAGAAAATGAGGAAACGCTCACCAAATTTAGGTCTTTAGAATATAAGCCCGGTCCGCACCCTCCTCGTCAGGCGCAGTGTCCACGGAAATGGCAACCGGCTGTAGTTGCTCCAAACGGAATACACAGAAGTAGAGGAAGTTTTCCAGCACTTTCGCACAGAGGGATCCAAATTAGATTTTCATATGAAACGCACCTTTTATTGAAGACTTGTTTAAAAAACATGATTTAAAAACAGCAGCATGGATCCCTCTGTGCGCAAGTGCTGGAAAACTTCCTCTACTGCTGAGAAGAAAGTGCAGTGTATGAGGTTGTCTGCTGTATTGAGAATCCACTGGTTGTAATGTAATTATTTGAGTAAACATTGCAGACGCTCCCTTCTTCCTCGGTCTCTGCTCAGCCCCCTCCCTTTCATTCCTGCAGCCATTCATGACTCAGCATGCTTTGTTTATATTATCTCCTGAGCAGATAATAGGTAAGGAACTCACTTTGTGGCAAAACCCCTTTAAATGCTCTGTAACTCCTGCATCTTGCAGAATAAGGAATACAGTGCTGGAAACAGCAGATCTGACACTAGCTTGTGCTGTCCTCAGCAAGGGGGGCATAATCTATGTGACAGGTTCTCTTTAAGTTTATTAACAACATGATGTCACCAAGAGACAGTTATCTGTTTTTTTTTGTTTTTTTTTTAAACAGTTAACTTTATTAACATGGTGACATTCCCTAGAGAGACGGCAATTATCCAAGTAACTACACACAGTGAAGAATTGGCTGGAATGAGTTCATTAATACTTATTTCACCATTCTTTCTATTCAGTTACCCCGTAGATGACATGTAACCCTGCTGCGGACTGCCAGGAGGTCACGTGACTGATGCCATGTTTAGTCCATGGAGGTGTCATAGAGGACTGATCTGTGGGCTATGCCATTATGTGGTGCAGACAAGGGCTGGTGCGAGAAAGAAGTGCAAGCAAAATGTTAGGGGCAGGTATATAAGGAAATTGTATGATTTTCTGTTCCAGAAATAAATGTAAGTGAATGAGGCGGACAGCCTCTTTAAAGTAAGACCAGGTCTGAACAATTCTGTGCACATGATTCGCCGTAGAAACTCTAGAGTTTTTATGATTAGTGATTTCTTAATAATGTTGTATAATATCTTGTGAAAGTATCTCTTCCCTGCAGCAGTTCTTCAGTTGGTGGTATCCAGCTTTCTTCCTTTCTTAAATTGTACAAATGTTAAATGTGATCTTTTCCCTTCTCATGTTATTTCATAGTAAACCCATGCTATTACCTATGTTATTACCTGGGTCACGTTTTCTTCATACTTATAATGGAAGCAGTTTTTTTTTTATGTCCCCTGTCACAACAGTTCATTGGGTTCCACTGTATATACACACGACAGTACACTTAAAGGGAACCTGTCACATAGGTTATGCCCCCCTTGCTGAGGACAGTGCAAGCTAGTGTCAGACCTGCTGTTTCCAGCACTGTGCCCCTTATTCTGTAAGATGCTGGAGTTTTCGAATATTTAATGCTCAAATCTGCAGTTTTCAGCCAGAAAAGAGTCCAGCTTATTCATGAGCAGGTGTTAGCCCCGCCCACCTGATAGTTACTCACATGTTTCTACCTATTCAAAGCAATAGGTTAATGAGGTGGGCAGGGCTAGCCTAAGGTGGGCGGGGCATGAATTAAACGGACTCTTTTCTGGCTGAAAACTGCAGGTTCGAGCATTAAATAGTCTAAAACTCTTGGATCTTACAGAATAAGGGACTCAGTGCTGGAAACAGCAGGTCTGACACTAGCTTGTGCTGGCCTCAGCAAGGGGGCATAACCTATGTGACAGGTTCTCTTTAAAAGGACATTCCCATCTCAGAGATTAATAGCATATAGACAGAATATACTATAAATGTCTGAGTACGTGCTTCTGAGACCTGCACCTACCTAGAGAATGGGCCCTCATAATCCTTTCTGCAGAATCGTAGGGTGTCCAAACCGGCGCCTCTTTCTCTTCTGTGGTAGTGCTGAATACTTAGACCTCTCATTACATTGAACCCCCATTCTGAACAGAGGCATACAAGGGACTACCTCTGGGACCCGCACCTAGCAAGAGAATGGGCCCCTATACTGCAGCATAAAAGGGATGGCAGCACATGCTTTTCTCTTTTATTCTCTCCTTTTGAGTTCAGAGTATAGCTGAGTGCATAGAGCTCCTATTACAATGAGAGATGGCTGTTATGTACAGAGGAGTACAAGAGCCCAGCTCTGGCATCCCCACCGATCTGGAGAATGGGCGCCAGTAATCCTTTCTGCAGAATGAAGTGGTAGCCACACGAAGTTCCGAGTAGAGCCAAGTGAGTGAGACCTCATATTACAACGAACAGAGATAAACACCCGTTGTGTACTGAAGAGTACAAGATCCCAGCTCTGGTATCCCCACCTATCAGGCATACATTTCTGAGATTTGAATACCCCTTTAATTTAAAGGGGTTTTATCGTTTGAACCGTTCGTGCTCTATGAGATTGAATTCAAAATCCAGGGGCGTGTCTCTCCTCTCAGCAGGCGTGTCTCTTCTCACTGAAGACCTGTGACATCATTCTTCTGTGTGAGGCAGGGGAAACAGAAGGTTGTCTGGACAGAACAGATCTGCAGCCCCTTGCACTGTTCTTGTGTGTCTGCAAAGCTTCAGGCTGGCTCCACAAGCTCCTTGCTGTGCTATAACCAGTTATACACACAGCCTGAACTGATGAACATGTGAGGAATACACACTGCCTCCCCCCATCCCTCTCTGTTATCAGGCAGAGGACTATATAAGACTGTGTAATATGGAGGAATGCACACTGCCCTCCTCCCCCTCTGTTATCAGGCAGGGGACTAAGATTATGTTATATGGAGGAAGCACAAGATATAGCACTGTGTTATATGAGGGGATCTATGAGTTGAACAGTCAGAAATTAGATCATTCACCTTAGAGCTGGGAGAGGAGTATACAGCCAGCAGCCCTCTCACATAGCTGGTTTTACTTTCGGTTTTAACAGCTCAGAGGGGAGTAAACACAGAGTGTGCAGGCAGCCAATCACAGTGCAGAGGGGTGTCCAAAGTGTTTCCTGTCGGGGAGGGGGGGGGGGGGGTGCGTATCCCAACAGGCTGAATGAAATGTCAGTAAGCCAATCACAGTGCAGGGGGTGTGTCCAGGGGCAGGATCCGACCAGGGTGTGTCCCAACCAGCCAATCACAGTGCAGGGGGCGTGTTCCGACTAGCAGCAGCAGGAATTGAAAACAGATTTACAGATTAGCTCATATCTGCTAAACCAAGTGACTGAGGTAATGAAAACCAATTACAAAAGTGCTTATTTTTACTGTCCCCATAATCTGAGACATGATCTTTGTAATGATACAACCCCTTTAAGTGAAGCCTCCTGCTCCTGGCTGCATTACAGTTCAGTGCAACTTATTCATTCGGATACAACTCCCTTCTCCCTCTTATCTTCTTTGGTTACTACTAATTTGCATCATTTGCCATCCTGTGTCCTTTTTTTGTTGTTCACTGCAGTTGGCAAGACATTACCAAAGTCAACCACACTCTTGTGTTAGAACTTTTTCCTAAAAAGCTGTGCAGTCTCTCCCGCTGAATCCTGTGAAACTGGTGTTGATGGTACTCTGGGGTGAAAAGTGGAGGTTATGCTGAATACAGAAGCTAAACAAGTAACTCATGCAAACACGATGACAAGCAGCAGTATAAGAAAAGATGGATACTGATCTGTACTGAGGCAGGGCAGCCTCATCGTTGTGTCCTCGCAACAACAGACCCGCTCTCAGAGTGAATACAGGCAGTCACCGGGTTACAAATGGGATAGGGACTGTAGGTTTGTTCTTAAGTTGAATTTGTATGTAAGTCGGAACAGGTCTATTTATTAAATGTAATTCCAGCAAAAAAAAAATGGGGATAGTGCAGGGAACAGTTTTTACATTTGTTTTGCTGTCTGTCCCCTTTTTTAGCAGATTTCACCTAACGTTCTGTATCTCGTGCAGCTGTGGCATGCTGGCACTTGGTTATCATGGTGCGTGACTCAGTGCTGAATTTCAGCCATGCCCCATAAGTCTCCGTTTGTAACTAGGGGACGTATGTAAGGCGGAACATTGTACGTGGCGGACTGCCTGTACATGAAGTATTTTAACCCTTTAAGGTCTAAGCCTGTTTTGGACTTAAGGACCCACCCCCTTTTTTTATTCAAATTTGACGTCACTTAATTGGGGAATAACTTCTTAATGATTTTACCTATTCATTTGAGTTTGAGACTGTTTTCTTGAGACACATTGTACTTTAAGTTAGCCATTATTCTTTGTTGAAATAATCCTTGTTTATTTGTGAAAAATATTAAAAAAATCTGGAAAAATTTGACATTTGCAAAGTTTAAAAATTTCTTCATGTAAGATAGTCATACCCAACAAATTAACCCCTTCCTAACGGACGGTTATAATAACATAGCTCTAAATTTTTTTTCCTCCTCGCCTTCTGAAAGCCATAACTTTTTTATTTTTCCACCTATATAGACGTATGAGGGCTTTTATATTGCGAGACAAGACGTACTTTCTAATGGTGTTATTCATATTACCAAACAATATACTGGGAAAGCGCAAAAAAATTCTAAATGGGGCAAAATGTGAAAAAAAATGTACCTGCGCCCTGTTTGCGGGAGCTTTTTTTATGGCGTTCATTCTTCGGTAAAAAGAATGTGTTTTCTGTATTCTACAGGTTGATGCGCATCCGCCAATACCAAACCTGTACGGTTTCCGTTATGTTTTGGTACCGTAAGAAAAATTCCAAGCATTTTCAATTTTTGAAATTTGCGCCGCCATTTTGTGCGACCAATAACGTTTTTGTACTAACACCTACGGACGTGAGCGAGGGGGCATTTTTTTGCGGGCTCAAGTGTACTTTCTATTGTTAGCAGTTTGGAATGCATGCAACTTTTTTGATGACTTTTATTCCAATTTTTATAGGCCGTGAAGTGACCAAAAAAAAACGCAATTTTGGCTTTTGGAATTTTTTTCCTTCTTCGGTGTTTAGCGTACGGGATAAATAGTGTTCTATTTTAAGAGGTCAGACTTTTTCGGAGGCGATGATACCAAATATGTGTAACTTTTTTTTTCTTTTTTTTTGTTTGCAAAATACTTTAATACTTTTTAATTTTTTTACACTGTAAATTTTTTGATTTTTTTTTTGCTTTAACTTTGAGTCCCCCTAGGGCGCTTCACCACTAGTAGGAGCAATCATTTATACAGCCTAATGCACTGTATATACAATGCATTAAGGTGTACAAAGATGGTGGTTTCCCCACCTCCTGCCTGGGGCCAGAAGTGGGAAAATCAAAAACATTGCAGCGATGGAAGCCTTCAGAGGGAGCCAGCGATTTCGTGGTTTCTTGCTGCAAATTGAGTGAGTGCCCAAAAGTTCACTGTTCCAGTTTTGAGGGTACAGCTGGTGCAGAAGACACTGTTAGCAAATCTGCTATAGAAAGAAATTGCTTTAAAATACTAGTTGCTTGCTGAAAATTTGATTGAGTGCCCAAAAGTTCATTGTTCCAGGTTTGGGGTTAGAGTTCTTGCATAAGAGACTCTTACCAAATCTTTAGCTTTTTAATATTTAGCTTTTGAACAGTGAGAGAAGTAGAGGTGGTAAGCGAGAAAGGAAGGGCGTAGGATGTGGAGCTAGAGGTACTCCTTCCAGTGCTCCGGACAACACACAAGAACGCACATCGTCAGTCGCAGGACCGTCAGGCCTGTCATCGCTTGGTCGGTTCACTGAATTTCAGTACTGAAGAGCGTCGCCAATCTGTTCTTCAGTGGTTAACACACCCTGCATCCAGTGGTTTTACCTCCTCTTCCTCTCAGTCACGGGCAAAACTGTCCTCTCATCAGTCCAACCTGAAGCAAACACGGGCCAAATGTCATCCAATAAACAGACCACTCTAGATAATCCATATTCCGAAGAGCTCTTTGATGACACAATGCGGTTGGGGTCAGAAGGCATTTCAAAAGATCAAGAGGCCAAAGAGGATGATTTTGTCTGCTCTGGCGCCCACTTGCTGTTGCCCTCAGAGGAGAAGGATGCTGGTCCATCGGCAGAAATCTCGAGCAGTCAGCGGTGCCTTGCAGCGCCTGTGGCTTCTAGCCCGCAGCTTGAGGATGTAGACTGTCAGGAAAAGAAGTCACCTATGATAATGATGACACTGCGGATCCAACGTGGTCTTTTCAGCAGCAGTGGGTGAGTGCATCATCATTGGAGAAGGAGGATGATGGGTTAGTATCAGTGCGGGCCCGACTTCAGAAAGGGAGAGAGCAGTTGCACAAGTCCAGCTGACATTATTCCGCCAGCTGTGGTCAGTGGTGGCAGTGGAAACATCGGTACTAGATTTTCACTGGCGAAGAGGTCCAGGACCTGTGAAGCCTGGGCCTTTTTCAAACAATCCTCAGATTAACCGAGTGATGTCATATGCCGGATTTGCCATCAACGTGTCAGTAGAGGAAAGAATCTAAAGAGTTTAAGCACCACGAGTATGAACAGGCACACATATGTAAAGCATGAATTGTTGTGAAGGAGTCACTTGGAGAAAAAAGGCCGCAGTGGTCCTGGGCTTCCAACCATCGTGACATCTTCTGCCTCCTGGGCCACTTCCAAGCCGAAGCAGACCTCTGCTGCTGATGTACTGCCCTATTGGCACCACTGGTGGTAGCAGCCGCTACGGGGCCCTGCATCCTGAGGTTTCCCAAATGCCACTTTGACACATAAGAAGACACTGGTATTGGAAATGGCACATGGTAACTGGCACGGGTGGCAATAGAGCAGTATTCCTGTCAGAGGTCCTAATCAACAAGGGGCCCACTGATATGTTAAAAAATAGGAACTAGAAATGGGTGGGGGCCCCATTTAATTTAGCTGCATGGGGCCATCAAACGGTTAATAGATGACTGATGGCAGCCCTGGCTACCACTACACCCCTTTTAACTACACCCCTGCCAGCTGAACCTCCATGTTCCCCATTGGGATGTTCTTGCTGCCACCACCGTATATCACATGTTCTTGGGCCCTGGTGAAAAAAGTGTAAATGGGTTCCTGCCAGTTACCATGTGTCATTTCTAATACCGGTGTCTTCTTATGTGTGAAAGGGACCCGTAGCAGCTGCTACCGCTGCTCCTCCTATAGCTACACAGTCCTCATCTTTTCAGTTAGCCATTGAAAGGAATTAATTATTTTAGCCTCTCAATTTTTTTCTGTGAGTCTTAGAGCCAAATTTTCTTCACTAAGTTGTTCCACATATTCAGTTTACTGTTATGGAAGGTAATTACAGCTTCTCCTCACCTGCATAGGTATAAAAATTAACCAGAACATCTCCCATTGACTTTAATGGGGTTCTAGTTGGAGTTCGACTCAAACTGAACATCTCAAAGTTCGCGGTTCAACTCGAACTTTTTAGAGCTCGCTCATCACTAGGGCGAAGTCCACTGCTAAAGGGGCTACTTACATAATACACTGCGCCTTGTGGGTATAGGCTAAGGTGCAGACTGTTAGTTTAGTATAATGTAAAAAGCTCCAGTTCTGCTCTTATAAAAAGCATTGGTGTAATATGCAATAATTACATATGCTCATATGCCTCTCCTGACTGTGTACTAACTGTACTGTAGTCCATATATATTACCTTTACTGCAGGTATTTTAGTTATTACTGTAATCTTTATGCTAAATTAAAGGGTTTGACCACAATGTAGCATGTCTGTACACATGAATAAGTAATGATTTATTCTTTGTCTGTTTCAACTCACAGTATCAAATGATTCTATCAGCGAGACAGACCATTGACATTAAAAGGATACTTGGGGATTGACATGATATTAGTGTATTTTCAAAGTGTTGATAGAAAATGGTTGAATAAACAGATTACCATACACTAGTGCTTTGAAAGTTTGTGAACCCTTCAGAATGTGCTATATTTCTTCATAAATTTGACCTAAAATGACATGAGATTTTCACCTTACAAATAGATAAAGAAAACCAAGTCAAACTAACGGGTCGAAAATATTAGATTCCGTCATTTATTTTTTGACAACAATGATCCAATATCACATATCGATTATTGACCAAAGTATGTGACTGCTTTCAGCGTCTGGTTTGACCCTTCTAAACATTCCCATTCTTCTGTACAAAACAGCTTTAACTCTCATGTTGATGGGTTTTCTCCCATGAACTACTCTCTGCAGGTCCTTCCACAACACTTATTATTATTGAATTAAGGTCAGGACTGTGACTTGGCCATTCCAAAAGCTTAACTTTATTATTCTTGAATCGTTTTTTGGTAGAACGACTTGTCTGGTTAGGTCAGGGGCATACAGTTGAAGGCTCCTCGTGTATCTAAAAAAATTAGAATATCACTGAAAAGATATTTGATATCAATAATATAAGTCAAATAGAGAAACCCATATATTGTATAGACTCATAGTATGAATTACAAGGTTTAATATAATAGATTTTTGAGCCCTTTAACAAATCAAAAGATATTCCTGGAGAACCCCTTTCATTGTCAATGATATTCTAATTTTTGGAGGTGCACTAGAACAACAGAGAAGGGAGCGAAAGCTCGTTGCCCTATGAAGTACTTCGGTACACATGAAGAGTATACGGCACAGGTGCTATAATGTAATGACATCACGCTAGTTGCTTCTGGAGAAGCGTAACTACAATGTCACGCCATCTGTGTGGGATGCGAGGAGGGAGTTCTACAGGGAAAGGAGGAGAGGTATTATTTTTATTTTATTTTTAATCCAGGACCTATATACCTAACAACCTACTGGAGTTATGTATAGACCTACCAACCTATTGAGGGGCCCTCTATACCTACCTACCGGGGGGATCTATAGACCTGCAAACCTACTGTGGGGAGCTATAGACCTACCAATCTATTAGGGTAACTATATACCTATCTACTGGGGGGCTGTATGGACCTACCACCTTACTGTGGGATCTATATACCTACTAATCTTCTAGGGGAATCTATATACCTATCTACATCCTTGGGGACCTATATACCTACCTACATACTGTGAAGACCCATGTATCTACCAACCTATTGGACTCTATAAAAATACCATCCTACTGGGAGTCTTATACACCTACCAACCTACTATTGGACCTATATACCTACCTACTAGGGTGACCTGTATATACCTACCTACTTGGGGCACCTATATACTTCCCTAGCTACTGAAAGAGCCTATATACCTACCTAATTAGAAGGGGGCCTTATGTACAGTACCTACTTACTGTGCCTGCCTGTTTACCTACCTGCCTACTTTGGGGGGAGGAGGGGGAGAGGGCAATACACCTACCTCCCTATTGTGGGGGACTATATGAACTATCTACAGAAGACCATATATATCTGTCTACATGCTGAGGTCACCTATATACCTAGCTACCTACCAAAGGTACCTATGTACCTACAGTATCTTACAAAAGCGAGTACACCCCTGACACTTTTGTAAATATATCTTTTCATGGGACAACACTGAAGATATGACACTGATACAATGTAAAGTAGTCCGTGTACAGCCTGTATGACATTGTAAATTTGGTGTACCCTCAAAATAACTCAGCACACAGCCATCAATGTCTAAACCACTGGCAACAAAAATGAGTAAACCCCTAAGTAAAAATGGATAAATTGTGACCAAAGTGTCAATATTTTGTGTGACTATCACTGTATTCCAGCACTGCCTTAACTCTCTTGGGCATGGAGTTCACTAGAGCTTCACAGGTTGCAGCCACTGGAATCCTTTTCTACTACTCCATGACATCACGGAGCTGGTGGATGTTAGAGACCTTGCGCTCCTCCACCTTGAGGATGCCCCACAGATGCTCCACAGGGTTTAGGTCTGGAGACATGCTTGGCCAGTCCAGCACCTTTACCCTCATTTTCTTTAGCAAGGCAGTGGTCGTCTTTGAGGAGAGTTTTGAGTTATTTTGAAATACTGCCCTGTAGCCCATTTTCTGAAGGGAGGGGATCATGCTCTGCTTCAGTATGCCACCACACATGCTTCACACCATCTGAACCACATAAGTTTATCTTGTCTCTTCAGCAAACTGTTTTGTCTTTCTTGTGCATCATCTTTAGAGGAGGCTTCTTTTTGGGATGTCAGCCATGCAGACCAATTTGATGGACTGTGCACCATATTTTCTGAGCACTGACAGGCTGATCCCCATCCCTTTAACCTCTGCAGCAATGCTGGCAGCATTTGTATGTGTGTTTTGAAAAGTCATAGTTCTGGATATAACGCTGAGCACATGCACTCAGCTTCTTTGGTCGACCATGGCGAGGCTGGTTCTGAGTGGAGCCTGTCTCTGTATGGTCCTGGCCACCGTGCTGCAGCTCAATTTCAGAGTTCGAGAGCGATAACACCAGATTTAACACACCTACTTCCCATTAACAACTGAGACCTTGTGGGGGCGTGTCCTGGACATGGAGGAGTAAAGACGTGCAGTCTTTGAGCTCCCTGCACGACCGTGTATATTTGGCTGGCCCTGCCTCACAGCGATGGGGAAATCTTCCAAAAAGAGGGGCCCGAGGTCCTCCACCCGGCCCTTGTTGCCCCCTGGTGATATTGGGGCCTTTTTCCACCCGGTCCCGCCGTCAGCCCGCCAAGACACTGCAGGCCGCGCGGCCCGACAAGATGGCGGCGGCTCCCTGCCTGCAACCCCACATCAATGTCCCTCGCCGGACTCACCACAGAAGGCAGCCCAGGGGACATCGGGCGACCGTGAGCCTTCACTCTGTCACAGCCCCGGACTGGCGTCCCCTTTGATCGTAGCGGGGGGCCGACCCGCCGAAGAGCCTGCTCACCGCGCGGCACAGGGACATGGCGCCTCGGTTCCCTCCTCACTCCTGGAGACTGCGACCTCTTCACGCTGCGCCTGACAGCCGCCGCACAGGGACTCCGCAGATGCTGCAGGTACCGCAACCCAGCCGGATGTTTGGGGTTTGGCCGGCAGTGAGAGCACCCCGCGCCCGCGCGCCGGAGCTTACACTAGCGGGTCCCCAGGGGAAATCCTGCCGGGGGAGGCCTCAGGCGAGAGCAACACAATTTTGATGCCCCCAGCACAACCTGCTGGAAGAAAATGGCGCCTGTACTCGGCCACATCTGTCCCTCCTGGACTCCCCAGTGCCCCTGGCCACATGCCTTCTACCTCCCACCCTGCAAACATCAATTGGCACTAGCCCACAGGCTAAGATTAAAGGGACAGTGTCGAACGCAGGCCCGCCGATGAGCCCGCCTGCCTCTTCTCCCCCAGGGGATCTGCCGCAGTTTGAACCCCTACCTGGGAAGCCAAAATCCCCAGGTACCATCTCAGTGGCACACCACTCACCAGACTGCAACCAGCCCTGGACCTGACCCTGCACAGGCTCCACAGCAATGCCCGACCGGTGCTCACTCTCCATCTTCAACGTCCTGGCATGCCCCTACTTTCCTAATTGATGACCCTTCTCCGCAGTGGTCCACGGGATCCTCTTGGGGCGGTCCCACAAGCACGCCTATTTGCAGCCCAATGGGGGCGACCATCCCCCTTCCTGCTCGCCACTCTGTGGCTAGTCAGTCAGCTGAAACCACAGGCTCCTATCCCAACGCTGCAATTGCCTTGCCACGAGCCATGGACTGCGCAGTACAGGCCCCAGCCGCACCTCATTCGGCTCCCCTCCTTTACTTGTGCACGCACCCAGGGTCGGATGAGCCAGGATAATACTTGACATTTGCATACAGCAACAGAACGGATATAAACCATCACACTCATCGTACCTGCACAGGGCTAACTCAAGTCTTTACCATCAAGTCCGACCTCTCCGCCTTAGCTAAACTCCGCATTGCGGAATGCAGGCAAGAAATCTCTCTCTTTGTCGCCCGAACTGCCCAACTCACCTCGCTAAGTTCCAAAGTGACTACTCTTAGACCAAGCCCAGGAATCTAACCTCAGTGGTCTGTTCAAGCTCTAACAATCCTCCCCTCCTATCAATTCCTCACAAATATTTGCGCTACAGCAGCCAACGACGACCTCGAGAATAGGAGTTCAGAGCCAAATTTTAACATCATGGATCCGTGGCCTCCCGAGTCCGTCTCAGCTAACGAGCTCTATACCCCAGTTCTTGCGACCCATCTTCAACAAACTACTTGAAAGCGCTTCCACTGCTCCTATCGAAATCGATAGAGCCCACCGCAGCACTTCGCCCTCCAGCCCGTTGGACCCCAAGAATCCGAGGGGAAAAAAAAGGAAAAACCATAAATCATATGCCGATACATTTCTTCCAGATGAAAGATGACATCATGCCTGTGCTGCCCGCCAAAGACAAAAGATCTTCTACAAGGGTAACCCATACTGTTGCTTTCATGGACCTTTCGAGACAACACTTGGCCCAAAGAGCTTGCCTTGAAACCACTTTTGGCCGTTCCTGGCAAGAACGTAACAATCTTTTAATCGTTGGGGCTTCTCCTTCGCCCTCCTTCATTCGCGGGAGAGACAAACACTTCCACTATCCGTTCACCCGAGGATATCCCCGGCACGCTTCAAGAGCTGAACATTCAAAACATCATTCTTCCCCCCTGGCCTTCTCTGGACTCCTACAGTGGGAATCCATCTCAGGCTGCACAAGGTCCCCAAGGCCTCCCTCCCCGGAGAAACAGACACCGCCGTCATCGTTCCGGTTCCTCCACCACTTCTAATCCATCTTGAGAACTGTGAGTTCCCATGATTCGGGAGTATTGCTTGGACACTGTCTCTTGATTTATGTGCCCCCGCCTGGTCGCAGCAGGCTGAAATGTGGGTAAGAGCCAGAGTCTATAGTTGTCCTCCTGCCCTATCGCAATAGTTCTAGGGCTCTTTTCTTGGAGGTAGATTCCCCCTAGCTGTGACACATATGATTGCTATCCATGTCCATATAGGCCAGCCATTTGTTTTGTTTTATTTTACAGGTGTGCAGGAGCTCAGGGATCCCCTATGCTTATTTTTTCCACTGCTCCTCCTTCCTTTCTCTTTTCTTTCCCTTGCCCTGCCTTTCTTCTTTAACCCCAGTAGGTTGCAGTCCCGATATAGGCCCTCCCCTAGGCCCTAGGGACACTTGACTTAGATATATCTGCCACTCTAGTTCCCGAAGCTGGCAGGCCCTCCCTATACCCTTCTGTCTGCTTCCTGGCTGTGTGAGTTGTGTGGTTTGCTGTGTGTGTGCACTCCCCCCCCCCCTTTTTTTGGCCCCATTACCTCCCGTCCTATCCCCCGCCCCATACACCATCCCGAGGTTTAGAAGGTGGCGGATCTAACCTTTCGCTTCTTTTAATGCTCCCAGGGCCTTAATATCCCAAGCAAAGATCCCCAGATACTCTATCATTTCCATAAGCAGAAAATCATTTGCTTTCAGGAGACACAACTTCAAGGAAGGCAAACGCGCCTACTATCCGCAACACATATAATACCGAAGGCACGTTGCAACCTGTCCGGGGCTACAGATCCAGAGGATAGAGTGGCGATTCATAAATCCCTGCCACAGCACACACGACCACGTTCAGGCCCGCTGGACTGACATTAATGCACGCTAAAATCATTTTTAATCCTCAATGTGGGGGGACATGTCCTTCACGGTGGTTAACGTCCTACCCCTAACCAGGGCCAGGCCATTTGTTCAACCGGCTTAATTGAGAAGCCTGATTCCCTTGGTTCGGGGTACGGTACATTCTCTGCGGAGATTTTTAATGCCCACTCTGGAACCCGGGCCTGGACAACTCCTCGGGGAATCCTCACTATCTTACTCGACTTTTAAGTCGATTAAAAAAGCCCACGCTCTGCACCAGCTGTGTATGAGGGAGGTTTGCAACACCCCACGACAAGGACTTCAGTTTCTACTCCCATCCCCACAATGTGTATAGTCGTCCTAGACTATAATCCTGTGTATCTCATAAATGCTCTCCCCTGGGTTCCCGCTAACGTCAATAGGTAACATTATCTTATCAGATCATGCCTCCCGTCTATGTTCGCTGATCGTTGCCTTCCTCCTCGAGGCTGCCTGGTCATGGCGACTTGAATGAATCCCTCTTGTTGGACGCTCCTGTCCTGTTCTGACGGATGTAATCCCAAAAACCATTGCTCACTTCATACGGATCATATGCACGATACTTCCCCCTCCCCGACGGTTTCAGTTGGGAAGCCGCATAAATGTGTCCATACGGGGAATCCTTGATCCGGCACTGGCCTCCGAGGGTGAAAAAAGACAAAAAGCGGCCAAATTAAGTCCTCGCGCTGTCCAAGGATTCCGCACTTGAACTTCAACATAAGCTGCCCTGGCGCCAGACACACTCGCCGCGAGAGTTGCTCGTCTGCGCGACTAGAGGTACGCCGACTTCGGAATCCTCCTGGGGCGTCGATATACCTGCAGATTGGCCATAGCCGTCTCTATGAATAAAGTACAAGAGTGGGAAGATGCTAGCAAGAGCCCTGAGACACCGACTGGCCAAATTCGCATTACCCCAATTAGGTCCCCCAAGTGTGCACTGGTCCATACCACGGAGGAAATCAGTAAAACCTTCCATGCTTTTATTTCAAAATTGTACAATCCGAATTCTTCTCCTCCTTCCCTCCCCCGACCATAGGACCAGAATTCCCTGCCCCCACCCCCAATCCCATCAGGCGTGGATTTCTCTGAATTTGAGTACCCTTTTACCGTCCAAGAAAATCCCTCTGTTATCTCACGCCTCCTAGTGGAAAAGGTCCTGGCCCTGGATGGATTTACAGATAAATTCTATAAAACTTTTCGACACATAGGATTGACCCCCCCTATAATTGCGAGGCAGCCTTTAAACCATGTTTCTTCGGAGAATCCGTTTCCTACCAAGCGATACGTTGGCCCATAATGCACTTATAATACCTAAGTCCAGAATAAGTGACCACCTCTCTTTGCGGTAGCTCACAGACCATCTCGTATGAACGTAAACTCAAGATCCTAAGCTATACACCTGGCGGAACAATTAAAACCCCTGTGCTACCGGATCTTAAACACCCTGAATCAGGTGGGCTTTGTGCCCCGGGTAGGACGCCGGACAACACCCTGATAACTTTGGACTAGGTCCCTCATGCACAGACCGGAAAATCCCCCTGATGGTCCTCTAATCCCCTAGATGAGCCGAAAAGGCTTTTTGATAGAATTCCTGGCCGGGCCCTGATTTCCACTCTTTCGGCGTCTGGGGATGGGACCAATCTTTATTTCAAAAATACTGGCCCTTTATACCATCACCCGCCCCCACCGGTGCCAATTTAAAGAATAATGGTCCCTCTCAGTCTTTTGCCATAAACTAACGGTACCGGCAGGGATGGCCCACTATTCTTTCCTATTTTGTACACCTGTGATGGAGAATCTCCTATCTGCGATATGTAATAACCAAAGCATAATGGGAATCAACATTGCAGGGACCGAGCACAAGTGCTCGGCCTTTGCCGATGACCTCCTGGTGTACTTAACTAACCCAGTCGCGTCACTCCCACCCCTAATATCCACACTGCAGAGGCCTTCGGCACTCACTTGGACCAATTTTAAAATAAGTGACTCCATATCTGGAGGCATTTAGTGTGGGCCTGCCCTCTCCCCGTCATCAACCAGCTTTAAATCTAGTTACTCCTTCATGTGGCCGTCTAGAGGACTGACCTATCTTGGATTTATCATCCCGGCTCCTTATCAAATATATTTTCTCCTAATCGAGTCAGCTCTCAGACGAAGTACTCAGGATCTCACCCTAGACCAGGCAATGTTTTTCCTGGTTTGGTAGAGTTAACATTTAAAGATGTCAATCTATCCCCCGTATACTTTACGTTGTTGCAGACAATCCCCATCTCTATCCCAAAACCCTTTTGGCGTCGTGTACAAGCGCCTCTTTACTTCATTTGTTTGGCCTTCTACCCCGCCCCAGACTTTCTTAATTTTAGTACTAACCAGACATAAAACTTTAGGTGGACTGGGACTCACCGACCAGCAGGAAATATTACTTAGCATCGCGGACTCCTCGGTTACTGGATATGTGTGCCAGGATGATATAAAGATATGGCAACGAATAGCAAGAGTGTCACTTCCCGTCTCTTGCAATCGCTCCCTTGGGTCTGGAACCCCTGCCCTAAGAGCCGGTAAGGGCATTTCTCATACACGGTCCACGCATACTTTAACCTCAGTTTGCTCACATGAACATACCAATTTTGATTGATAGGCTTGACCCTCTCATGCCACTTCAGATAATCCCATCG
Source organism: Phyllomedusa bahiana (assembly GCA_025379985.1). NCBI lineage: Eukaryota > Metazoa > Chordata > Amphibia > Anura > Hylidae > Phyllomedusa > Phyllomedusa bahiana. The sequence continues at coordinate 45,398 of JAODAL010005687.1, read as the reverse complement.
TTCCCCCCCCACCCTGCCGGGTCTGGGCCCACGCCCGTTCTTTTGGAGGCTCTAGGTTGGTCCCCCCTATGCCTTGGCCAAGTGATGGGGGGGAGCAGGCTTGTCCCACTCCGCAGGACTGATGGCTGGACCACTGCACAGGCCTTATACGGCCCTCCAATACATCCAGCTAAACAGCTTTTATATCCTCTTGGGCAATACATTAAACGCCCAAAGACCCCTCACCCGGTTTCGAGCAGATGTGCCTTGACACTCCCCCCCAGTCACTCCTGTTTCCGCGCTTTGATCGGGAAACTACTCCGCTAAGACCCAACTGGACCTCCCCCCCTATTGTGCCAGCCTGGGAGAAAGACCTAGGTAAGCAGTTTCCTTCCCGTCACAATGGCACAAATGCATTAGTCTTACCCCAAAGCTACGTAGCAATGAAGGCCCAGGATAACGGGCTTCAAAAATTCTCTCCCCGATGGTACAGGGTCCCCCATTTGCTCCAATAAATGGTACCACAAAGTCGCCAGAGTCTTATTGGCGTTGCGGACCTCTGAGGGAACCATGCACCATATATGGTGGAATGGCCCAGCTTTTCCAACTTTTGGAATTAATATACCGTTGCTATAGGGAAATTTCAGGATTAATTTTTATACCAAAGACCCCTGAGGCAGCTCTTCTATTTCATGGTGGATCTTGGAGCCTATCCACATATAAAAGAACCCTTCTCCGGCACTTGCTGCAGGCAGCAAAGACGGTCCATACCTAGGCCGATGGAAATCGCAAGCCACCCTCTTTTTGAGGACTGGTTCATGTAGGTCTCTCAAGTTTACCATAGGAGGAGCTCCTGGTCATTTCGAGTTCGGAGGACCAAGCCCGGCAACTGGTCAGGACATGGACGCCCTGGGCCTGCAATTCAAGAGATTCATCCTGCCTTTTAACTCCTACCTAATACAACCAAGCCCGGCTGCGTCTGCGGACCCCGTCCCACCCCACCCCCGCCATGACCCTCCCCTCCCTCCCTCCCCACCGCTCCCTACCCCCCACCAAACCCACCCCCCTCCCCTTCTCTTACCGTGTGTGAATGCATGTGTCACGGTACTAGTGGATACAGCTGGAATCCAATGGCGAGGACTGGTTGGAACACAGTGAAGGCAAATAGAGACTGGAACTGGAGGCAGCAGTAGAGGAGACTGGATCCAGGCAGGTTCAGCAGGAGCACAGTAGATGGTACGTAGGTATGAGAGGTTTTGCAGGGTAAAACCGCAAAGAGAGAACTAACGGTAGGTTAAGTTCCTAGGCTAGAGTACTGCAAAACAGCAAGGACTTAAACACAAAACTCAAACACTGGACATCAGGCTTGAGGAGTTTAAATAGGAACCAGGAACCGGAAACAAGTGGCAACCAGCTGAGGACAAACGATCCCAACATCTTGGCTGAGGGAAACTTAAGGGCAAACACAGTTGAGCAAGTTCTACAGTATAGCAGGCGGTTGCTTGACATTAAACTCCCACCTCATCAGCGCCTCTGACTGGACGATATCTGACACGGTCTCTCCGGATGTCTTGATTAAATCTTTTGATACAGTCCGTGGAAGCATTGATGTTACTCACAGGTACCCACGGAATTTTCCTTTCCGACCCATAACCTTGCCACGTAATGGAGCGTCCTCGCAGCTGATTCCCTGAAAATTCTCCGACCAGGATTTGCTCCAACCACAACTGTTCTTTTCTTGCCCATCAATTCCCACTGCATCATGAGGAGAGGTAACACGTCCCGGGAAAGTGGGTTAGACACGGCGGTTTTAAGTAAAGACACATGAAACAACAAAGGATGGATCTTCATAGATGGGTGGGAGTTTGAGCCGAACAGCTCCTGGACTGATTATTTTTTGATTATCTTATACGGCCCGACAAACTTCTGTCCCAGTTTTTGGTGAAGGAAACTAAGTACTCAAATTTCCCTGGTGGAAAAGCCATAACCTTATCCCCCACTTTAAAAGTTAGATGCTGGCTTACAATGTCTATCTGCCAACTTCCCCTTTGTAGCTTTCTTGAGCCTCTTCTAGTGTTTCCTTCAGTAGTTGTAAATTTAGCTGTAGTGCAGAGAATCCTTTCCGTGGCAGCTGGAATCTGAGGCACCGCAGGGAATCTTGGAAGAATATTTGGGATGGTACCCCCAAATTTGCAAAGAACGGAGTCTGTTTTTGGTGGGGCATTTTGGAATTATTATACGAAAACCTCGGCAATAGGAAGAAGATCAGCCCATCATCTTGTAGATGAGAAATGTAGCATCGAAGATACTGTTCCCAGGGTCTGCTTTGAGCGTTCAGCAGGGTCTGTCCAATAGATTGTGGATGAAAGGCGGTTTGATAGAATTATATCAATTCCATGCTCGAGGCAAAACCCGCCAAAATGTTAGATGAAAATGACCCCCCACGATCCGAGATAAACTTCATCAGAACTCCATGAAGATAGAAACACATTACTGAAGTATGATATCCGCAGAGTCTATTGAGCAGAGGGTAGACCAGTACATGGGATGAAATGTGAGCCTTGGTGAGTCGGTCCACTACCAACGAGAAATGTATTTTTTCCCTTTAGAGATAGGAGATCTACACGAAGTCCAGAGGAAATTGAACCCCAGGGCGAAGGGGATCGGCAAAGGCTGGTAGACCCGAGGGGAAGAACGAGGAGTCCTTGCTCTAGCACAGATGTCACAAGATGTTACACTACTATCCTTACATCCTGTAAATAATTGGGCCACCAAGTAAACGGATAAAAATTTCCCCTGCGTCTTCTGCACTCCTTTGTGTCCGGCCAATTTTGGCATCATGGGCTACGTCTCAGGATCTTTCAGTCCTGACTTTTTTTTCTTTCGGGTATGTATAGCTGCCTAGCCCGTGGTCCCACTTCGATGTGTCTTAAGTACCAAACTGAACATCCATCAGCGAGGTTGGGACAGTAAGGAGTCGGTGTTATGGCTTCCCTTATTTCTATGAGCCAGTCCATATTATGAATTACTCCCACAACGTTAGACACAGGAAACAATGGGTCCTTAGGTGGAATAGCAGGTGCGGAATCACTGGAGAACCTTCTTTGATAGAGCATTCCGCCTGCCATTACGATCCGGGTCTGTAACGAGAGATTATAAAGTTGAATTGGTTAAGACAAATACACCAACGAGCTTGGCGAGGAGAAAGACACTGTGGCAGATCTCACACGAATTCCAGATTACGGTGACTGATCAGAACTATTATTTGATGTGATGTTCCCTTGAAGAATATGTCTCCATTCTTAAAGGCTGCCAACGATACAAACAGTTCTTATTCCCCACATCATAATTCTTCTCAGCAGGTGATAAACGTCGGGAGAAAAAAAGCACAAGGATGCAATAAACACTTGTCTCCCAGTTCTCATGAACAGTATGGCCCCAACGCACAGGGTCTGAAGCATCTACTTACTTCCACAATGAAGGCGAGTATCTGGTCTGGAAGAACTAATACTAGGAGCTTGTAGTGAACTTGGTTCTTCAGAAAAGGAGAAGGATTCATGTGTTGAGGAGACCAAACAAAAGATTTTTCATCCTAGTCCACTGTGAGATAGGGAAATTGTTTTTCCCGAGAACTTTCTTGCGATAGAAGCGTCTATAGAAATTGGCAAAACCTAAGAAGCGTTGCACCTCTTAAAATGTTTCTGGAGTAGTAGGCCAGTCTACTATTGCCTTGATACTTGTTAGAGTCCCATCTGTAGACCATGTGGTGAAATAATCATATCCAGAGGAATTGGATACTCGGTCTGGTGAATCACATTTTTTCATCTTAATGTAGAGTTGGTTTCTCTCTTAGCCGCTCCAGAACAAGTTTCACATGTCTCTGGTGTTCTTCCAGAGTTGGAGAAAATCAGATGATGTGCCAAGTAGATTAACTATGAATTGATCCAGGCGATCTCTGAAAGATGTCATTGACGGATGTTGGAATGGCAGGAGCATACAAAGGCCACAAGGCATAACGCAATATTCAAAGTGTCCGTAACGTGACCTAAATGCCATTTTCCATTCATCGCCAGATCTTGAATACCGGACCAGGTTTGTTAAGGCGCCTCGTAGATCTAATTTGGAAAAAATCCGCCGCATGCCGCACTCTCGTCCAGCAGTTCAGGATCAGTGGTAGAGGATACGATTTTTTAATTGTAATTTTTTGTTACAGTACTCTGTAATCTATACAAGGGCTAAAAGAACCGTCCTTCTTTTTAAACAAAAAATATGGGAACCCCCCGCTGGTGAGGAAGATGGGCGGATGAACCCCTTAGCTAATTTTTCTTCTATGTAGTCTTTGAAGAGCTTTTAAATTCAGTGCCCCCGCCAAAGGGTGATGTTTCCATAAGGTAAGTTCACCTGGAACAAGTCTATGGGGCCATCTAGGGTCGTGTGGGGGAGCTGGTCTGCATTCTGTTTAGCTGCAGACATCTGCAAATATCCCTGTATTCCGAGGGTATCTAAAATTTTGATGTTTTGAGCTGGTTCTTCGGGCCCTGTTCAGAATGAGCTGAGGGAAGGAATCACCCCGCTGGGAAGCTAATCTCCTTGTTTCCCCAGTTGATGACTGGGTCTGTGCTTGTAGCCCGGTAGGCCTAGGATGACCAGGGAAGTGTGGGAAAGATCACAGGAAGACAGGCCTTCTCGATGAAGGATTCATAATGATCTCAAGTGTTTCTGTCTTCTTGGTCCATCTGGCCCTGAGTTCAGTGGGGATCCCTCTAACCGTTTCCATTACACACAGGTGAGAGTTTTTTTCGGAGAATTTAACCCCATGATCTGAGTACAAAAGACCAGTCCATGAAATTAGCACTTGCCCCCGAGTCTATCAGTCGCTGAAGTAGATACCCATTGTAGTTAACCCAGGAACTTGATGGAAGGAATGTAATGAGAAGTCTCTGTTTTTCTTTCTTGATTATAGAGACTCCACCGATGAGATGGAATGGATAACTGTCTTTTCAGATAAGTTTGTTTCTGAAGCAATTTGATTCTTCATCTGAGCTATTCGTGGTCCATAAATGGCTGCCCACCAATTTCCGTGGACGGCTAGGGCAGTTGATAGGAATAGGGCAACTTTCCACAATAGAAAGCAAAGACTTTCCCGGAAGCCAATGCTCCCCTGCTTCTTTCTCTCCCCTTCCCCCCTTTTCCCCTCCCCTCTTTTCTTCCCCCCTTCCTTCCCCTTTTCCCCTTTTCCCTATTTTTCTGTTTTTTTTCTTCTTTTATTTATCTTTTTCCCCCCCCGTGCTCTCACGTTTTTAATACGGAATCCACCTGCAATAGGCTCAATTCTGGCTCTCTGCGTATCTTCCCTTGGGTCCTTAGGAAAGCTGACAGGGACTGGCAGGAACTGCTTGTATCAAAAACTTTTAGAGTACCCACTTCTCTCCTGTCGTCGACTTCAGATAGTCCTGTATCGATTGCCGGATGCAGAGATTTATGAAGGGCATCCAAACCTAAAGAGGGAAGGGGCCTCTGCACGGGCAAGTCATCTTTTATTGCACTGCGTAGTCCTTTCCTAAAAAAAGACCAAATTTTGGCTGCACTCATTCCAGTTGGGTTGTCGACTGCCCCCCTCTTGAACTCCATGCATACTACTCGGCCAACCGGAGTGCGTTTGCCCCGGGCGCAAGGATAGTATTGCAGCTTCAGCTGTACAACCGCGATTGGGATCGTCAAACAATCTGACACATGGCGTCGATAACCCTCCAGGTGTTTCAGCCAGGGGGTCTTGAGTTTCATCAATTAAAGGATAGCCCAGGCAATGGATGTGTGAGTCAGCAGCATATGATACACAGGACCTTCGATCTGTCGGTAGGGAATTGCGTAGGGTTTGCGTCGAAGTATAGTCTGCCAATTGAAGAGGAAACCCCGAAATTTGTCACGATCTCCCCCGAATCTGAAGGGTGGCAAATTTCGGGCACATGACAGGCACCGAAGAGGGGGTGGGTCCCGAGGCTTGACCTCTCCAGGTGGACCATCCGGTCGATAATGCCGTGCACAGTGTTTCGCGTAGTTTCCTGAATCGCTTGTCCATACACTTGGATATTATGGCCAGTCTGGCCCTTCATAAGCATCAACATTTGACTTTCAACAATGCTTGCAAACTCAGTGCGCATGTTAGCCATAGCAAAGTCAGAAGCTGTTTGATTGCGAGCTTCCGGACCTCATCCCAGCCCCCAGCGGACCTCCATTTTGTGGCTTGAGTATCCTGTCACGGTACTAGTGGATACAGCCTGGAATCCAATGGCGAGGACTGGTTGAACACAGTGAAGCAAATAGAGACTTAGAACTGGAGGCAGCAGAGATGGAGACTGGATCCAGAGCAAGGTCCAGCAGGAGCACAGAGATGGTACGTCAGGTATGAGAGGTTTGCAGGGTAAACCGCAAATTAGAAAACCTAACGGGTAGGTAAGTTCCAGCTAGAGGACTGCAAAACAGCAGGAGCTTAAACAGACAATACTCAAGTAAAAGAAAAACAATGGACAACAGGCTTGAGAGTTTATATAGGAACAGGAACATGAAACATGACCAAGATGGCAACCAGATGAGACAAAACATCCCACCATCTTGGCTGAGGTGCAAACTTAAGGGCAAACACAGTTTAGCAAATGTTCTAAGGTAATAGCCGGCGTTGCTGACAGCATGAGTCTGTGAGTGTATGTGCAATCGTGTTGCCCGTCTTGTTCGTCAGTCCGACGGCCGTAGCACCTACTTCAGCTCTATGCTTCAATTTGGGACTGTCCCCCAAATCCCTCCAGGTAGAGAGGCCGTATATTAGGTTCTATTTATTTTTTCTTTCTTTTACTCTTTGAACTCCTTGTTGGAATTGTTTTTTCCATGGTTGTTTTTGATTATGTATACATGCTACCGATTGTATTAAGTACATGAGCCATTTTCCTGTTGGCCACCGTCAGGACATTGCATAGTTGCTACATTATTTTCTGTTTATTTTGTGGGCTGTGTCCCTGCATTATCATAACTTAATCACTGTTGTTAGTTTTGTTGAGCCTTTCTTTTGTAACACGCCCAATATGGTCTTCATTATTGTGTTTAACTGAATTTATGTAGCGCATTGTACTGATTTCTGTTGTAATAAACGCAGTTGAATTTTAAAAAAAACAAAAAAACAACTGAGACCTTGTAACACTAATGAGTCACATGACACTGTGAAGGGAAAATGACAAATTGGGCACAATTCTTCCATTTTTACTCACTTACGGTTGTACTCAGTTTTGTTGCCAGTGATTTAGACATTGATGTCTGTGTGTTGAGTTATCATGAGGGCACACCAAATTGACACTGTTATACAAGCTGTACACTGACTACTTTACATCATATCAAAGTATCATATCTACAGTGTTGTCCAATGAAAATGTAAGGGACGTCCTAATCTCACCCTGGATTGCCCTGCCTAGGCAGTGTACCCGCTTCAAGAAGGGCGACCACGCACTTAAACCTCCTCCTAAAACATACCCTAGTAAACAGTTGACAAACAGACAGGAGATAAACAGAAGAAAACAGGAACAGATGCAAAGACAACAAATAGAGAAGAGTCAGATGGGCCTAGGTCAAACCAAGAGTATGTGCAGTACAGAAGGACAAGCTGGGAGAGTAACCAGAAAGATGAGCCAAAATCCAGAGAAGCAGCAAAACGACACAGCAAAAACAAATAGTTAGGACACAATAAGCGATCGCCAACAGAGCCAAGCAGAGAGGAAGAGGTGTAAAACCACTGCCCCAGCCATGGATTGGCTCAAGTGCTTAACACATTGGGGACCGTTTACACGGCACAGAACAAATACAGGTCGGAAATCCTGACCGGTATTTGCTCTGTTTAGGGCCGTGGACACAGCCCACAGGGGGACGGCTTTTCTCCGTGGTTTGTGGAGAAAAGCCCTCACCCTTCGCACCAACATGTTCATGTTCCACCTGAAAACCGGGCGGAAGAATAAACATGTTCTATGTTTTTTGGACCGCCGGTCGAACTAAAAAAAACCACTTGGCGTAAAAACCCATGCAGAGGGGACTGTGGCACGGGTTTTCCATAAAGGTCCGTGTTAAAGTTTGACAGCCGGTTTACAGACGGCTTTCAAAACCGAAAAACGTCAGTAAAACTGGCTGAAAAATCTGACTGTGGGGACATGCCCTTAAGCACCAAGCCGCACTCTGGCTGCGGCTACAACAAAATCCTTAAAGGGCCAGTAGAGCAGTCCTGACACTAATCCCCCCTCCACCCCGCCCCCCCTCCCATTACGAGGGACCACCGGACCCTTAAGTCCTGGATCGGGCTTCAGAGGGAATTTTTTTGTGAAATTCCTTCACTAAAAGATCAGCTTGGATCGAGGAGGCAAGGTCCTGTGTGTGCTCCTCTCCAATGTAAAAGTTTTTTTCTGACTGTTCGGGATTCCACGAAGCGCTCAACTTCAAACTCTAAATCCCTCTCTACCTGGATAGGAGGGGGAGGTTCATTATGAGGACAGATAGGAGGTATGTACTTTTTGAGCAGCGATTTGGGAAAAGACATTATGGATCCGGAAAGTCGGCGGGATGACGAAGACAAAAATGATTGGATTGTTAACCTGTAAAAGGAAGTAGGGACCAATATAATCGGGAGCCAACTTATGAGACGGAGCCTTAAGTCTTATATTTATGGTGACTAGCCAAACTTTATCCCCTACAGCAAACCACAGCCCTTTAGTGCGTCTCTTATTGGTGGTCCCTTGAAGTTGATGGGCGCAAGATGATGGTTATTGATGGCGAACTCTGCCAAGGAAAGGTAAGTAATCCAGACTGACTGATTGTCAGCACAATAAGACATAAGGTACTGTTTCAGAAACTGATTGAAGCGTTCTGACTGTTTGAATTCAGTTATCACTTTCCTTGGCTTTCCATCCTGAGTCTGAGTACAAAAAACTCTCCAAAACTGAACTCCCCTGTCAGAAAAAATATTTTCAGGAATCCCTTGAAGATGAACCACATGATCAATAAAGAGTTGTGACAAAATTTTAGAGCTCGGAAGCTGAGACAGGGACACAGTATGACACATCTTACTGAAATTGTCAACAATTATCCAAATTACAGTCTTTCCCTCATTGAAGGGTAAATCCATGTTAAAGTCCATGGACACATGTGACCAGAGTCTGAGTAATGGGTAAAGGACGAAGTTCACCCATAGGACGAACAAGAGGGACCTTTGTTTGAGCACGTCTCACAGGCGGACACGTAGACGGTGATAGCACAAAGCATGGATGGACACCAGTAAGAAAGGGCAACTAGTTTCTTAGTTCCCACAATCCCTTGGTGCCCGCAGCTCATCGCACAATCGGAATCTAAATTGTACTGGTACAAACAAATTGACTGGCCAAGTCCGGGGGGACCGCTGATGCAACCACCCCTTTAGCTTAAATGGGTTCCAAGGGTAACTTGGAAGATTGAGTAGTGCAGAAGCTTCGAAACAGAGCATCGGCTTTGACCAGGTGTGTCGCTAGGCAGTTTTATATTGGGCACAAGCCCCGGATAAAATTGCCGGTGCCCCGAACCTCGCCAGAATCCAGGCCACTGGAGGCTCGCACATAAAGTTGAAGGTTTCCGTGACGCAGAAAGCGACTGCTTCCTGCTCCATGGAGTACTCTGGCAAGCCGCAAGCAAGCTTGCAGCCCTCCGGGGCATCCAGCTCCCTCTGCAGCGTGACGACGTCACACCACCTGTGCCGGGAAGAAGCCCAGCTGGAGCATCAGGGAGCAGTGGAAAGTTGAGTACTGTTATTTTTTTTATTTTTACTATGCCACATTACCTGCCTAGCTATACTGGGGCCATGTTACCCGCCTAGCCATAGTGGGGGCCATATTCCCTGCATAGCCATATACTGGGGGTCATATTATCTGCCTAGCCGTATACTGGGGGCCATATTACCTGCCTCGCAATATACTAGGGGCCATATTAATAGCATATATATATAAAGCGGGGTGCCAGCAAAAAAATGGGGCTCCCGGCAAGGAGACCACTATAACATAGATCTAGAAAAAATTGCGGCACTCACGGTAGCAAAATTGAAGTAATAAAAGTGAATTTATTCCCACGTAGTGAACCGACGTTTCGGCCCTCTCACAGAGCCATTTTCAATTGATAGTGTTAATGAACAAGTGCTCCATATATAAGACAAACAGTAATACATCAATAAATATAAAAAAATCACTACAAAAAGTGTACAATGCATACAATCAATCCTAAAAAGTACTGTAACAATACACAAGTGTTATTAAGAGGAAGCATTGCATATATATCAACGCATACCATAAAAATTTCCAGTACATAAATAATAAAAAAATAATAATTGAGGCGGAGACCACCATCACTACAATAGCCTGAATTTTTTACAACGAGATTTGAAGACTGGTGCGTGATAAAAATGAAAGAATGTTCGATATTATTTTGAAGTCTGCTCTTTCAATGAAGACTATATGAAATTCATTTGATAAGCCAAATATGTTTTCTACTTCAATATAAATCGAACTGGAGGATACACAGAGAAGAAAGTGGCACCGCGACTTGCAAGATTTATGAAAAGTGGAATGTTTACCCTTGGACAATACCTGAGAAGATAATACATCCAGGAAATGGTCCTAAAAAGTAAGAATTGCTAAAATTACAAACCGTGAAATTACAACTCTAGATGTTCCTTTCTTGTGGTTGATAATAGGGGACATTGTAAGCAAACCGACCAAACCAAGGAGAGGAGTAAAAAGAACAGCATGGATATTATAAAAACAAGGAGTCAGAGACAGCAACGGACACCAAACAGTCGGATCAGACAATCGAGGACAGCAGCAAAGAAGAAAAAATAGAACCATCGGCAGTGGTAATATTCATCTATTGAATTAACAGAGGCGCAATTAAGTGTTCTCTCTAAAGGACTCACATTTTGTCCAGACCAAAAAATTGATTGGGTTAGTTTAGAGTTAGATTTGACTCAGTTCTTTAGGAAATTGAAGTTAAAAGCTTGGTTTGGTCCATCAGCCTTGGATATTAGTACTACTGATACATCCCATTCTGAAACATTGTGGATTTTAGGTTAAAAGAATATAATTTTGTCTCTTGTAATTATTTCACTCCTACTGTACCCTTTCATCCCATTGAGACTTATATCCAGCTTGACAAACAAGATATAGAATCCCTTAAGGAGGGTGGTATCTATTACCTAAGATACATAAGTCTACCCGGAATCCTCCGGGTAGGCCTATTGTTCAGGGAAGACTTTCTATTTTAAAAGCAATGTCCTCATAGTTTTAGATAGGTTTTGTGTCCATAGTTGTGATGGAGTCTCAGTCTTACATTAGAGATTACCACTGATTTGTTATATCTAAATATCAGTTTCTTTTAGTGATGACCGGAGGGAGCATTTTTGGCTTTCATCTTGAACGTGTTAGCTTAAATACCTCTATAGCTCATGAACAAGGTTTAGCAGCGGTGGGTCGGATTTTACAGGGATCTACTTTTTCGGATCCTGGGAGAATTTTTGTATATCCTTATTGAATATGGTACTTACAGCAACTATTCCAATTTGCTGATTCATTTCTACCTACGATAAGAAGGTACAGCCATGGGGACAAATGTGGCGCCCATCATATGCTAACATACTATATGTCCTGGCTAGAGAGGGTTTCATCCTATGTGTCTCCCCCCACTTTGGAAAGTTCTGAGGTGGTGGAGTACTATAGATTGATATCTTTCTCTTATTTGGACTGGTGATATTCAGGAGTTGCTGGATTTTCATGAGTTTTTGAATCACATGATCTCTGGTTTGGAATTCACATTGATTTACTCTGATAAAAATATCTCTTTTCCTTGATACTGTAGTTTATCTATTTGTAGGGTCCCGAATTACATACTGATTTACTGTATAAATAACAGACAGTAACAGAATTGTTACACTTCACAGTAGTCATCCAGCCACATGCGCAGGTCTTTTACCGTATACAAAGCCCCCTAGGTTACTTCGTGCTAGGTGCATTTGTAGATTCCGAGAGGAATCTTGGATAAAGTTGTTGATGACTTTCGTGCAAATTTTGCTGCACGCGGTTATCCTAAAAAAATTATTCTAACATATACAGAAAGGTGTCAAATCTTGACTTATAGTGAGGCTCGACAACAGATTAAGAGTCAAAATTTGGTTCCGAGGTTCTCTTTGTTTCCACTTTTTTGTGATGTCAGTCCTGACATCACTCGTATAAAAAAAAAATAAACATTGGCATATTATACGAACTAGTTTCAAACAGGTGTCGATTTTCAATCTTTACCTTAGATATCCTATAGGAGAGCTCCAATTTAAAAGGATAGGTTAGTTAATAATCTAATTCGCAGTTACAAAACTAACGACAAACCTTCTTTTTTGGTAAAACAACTAGGATCATTTCCTTGTCTTGGTTGTGTAAATTGTCGCATTATGAAAAAAGGTCATAACTTTATCCATCCGGGTACTGAGAGACTTTGAGATTAATTTTACCTTACAGTGTAGCTCCCGATTGGGGTATCTACTTTCTATGGTGCCCCTTGTAATTTTATCTATGTAAGAGAAAACTACATGTGATTTGAAAACTAGATTAAACAATCATAGATATTCAATTACGTAGAATCGTTTGGATCTTCCAGTTTCAAACACTTTTCTAGGTGGGACATTGGAAGGGGACCTTAGATGCATGGCAGTAGATCATGTCCCTATGCCTAAACGCGGTGGAGAAGAATCCCTTTCTCAAGAAGAAAGAGTGAGGTGGATTTTTAAAATTTAAGTCATTGAAACCCGGGGTTTAAATATTGATTAAAAAATTTTTTTAGTATTTCAGATGGGTTTCCACTTTACCATTTTTGTGTGTTTGTTTCTTGTCTTTTAGGAATATTTTTGTGGTTTTTTTGTGTATTTTTTTAATATATATTTTTTTCTTTGTTCTACAGATATTTTAACTCATTGATCTGCGGGGATGGGGGACCCCCCATCCTTCTTATTATTATTTTTTGTTACCCCATTTTTGATAAATTCAGGTTTTTGTTATTTACATTAATTTTTTTGCAGCATTTTTTCTTTTTTCTTTTTTTTCTTGTTGAGTGTCTTTATGAGAATCTTAGTGCAGTTCCCCTCCCGCCCGGGGCTGTTTTTGTGCGATGGTTTCTTTTAACCCCCGTACCTTCGCATTTATATTCTCTATTTAGGTGCGGCGCTTGGGCGCATCGGTTTGCCCACGATTGTCCGGACTGCGGTTTTTGATTTTTTAGATGTTAGTAACTGTTCACGGACGCATTGGCATTTGGGGGGCGGTGTTTCCGGGCATGGCAGTTTTATTTTTAGGACCCCGAGAGATTATGTTCTTTTTAATGCATCTTTTTTTTCTTAAAATTATAAACTAAATTTTTTATAGTACACAGCTGTTTACTATCAGGTTTATTGGTAAGTGATGGTGGTCTCCGCCCCTCAATTATTATATTTTTATTATTATGCACTGAATTTTTTTGGGTAGCGTTGATATATATGAAAAATGCTTCCTCTTAATAACATTTGTGTGTATTGTTACAGTACTTTTTAGGATTGATTGTATGCATTGTACACTTTTTGTAGTGATTTTTTTATATTTATTGATGTATTACTGTTTGTCTTATATATGGAGCACTTGTTCATTAACACTATCAATTGAAAATGGCTCTGTGAGAGGGCCGAAACGTCGGTTCACTAATGGGGAATAAATTCACTTTTATTATTTTAAATTTTTGCTACCGTGAGTGCGCCAATTTTTTCTAGATCTATATATATATATATATATTTATATATATATATAAAATATATATATATATATATATATATATATATATATAATATATATACATACTCACTGGGGTCCATATTACCTGCCTAGCTGTATGCTGGGGGCCATATTACCTGCCTAGCTGTATGCTGGGGGCCATATTACCTGCCTAGCTCTATATTGTGGTCCATATTACCTGCCTAGCTCTATACTGGGAGCCATATTACCTGCCTAGCTCTATACTGGGAGCCATATTACCTCCCTCGCTCTATACGGGGAGCAATATTACCTGCCTAGCTCTATACTTGGAGCCATATTACCTGCCTAGCTCTATACTAGGAGCCATATTACCTGCCTAGCTGTATACTGGGGGCCATATTACCTGCCTAGCGGGTTTACTGGAGGCCATATTACCTGCCTAGCTGTATACTGGGAGCAATATTACCTGCCTAGCTATATATTGGGGGCCATATTGCCTTCCCATCTATATACCGGGGGCCGTATTGCCTACCCATCTATATACCGGGGGCCATATGACCTATCAACATACTGGAGGCCCTATTAACTATACACTCACCGGCCACTTTATTAGGTACATCTGTCCAACTGCTCGTTAACACTTAATTTCTAATCAGCCAATCACATGGCGGCAACTCAGTGCATTTAGGCTGTAGACATGGCCCAAACAATCTCCTGCAGTTCAAACCGGCATCAGTAAAGGGGAAGAAAGGTGATTTGAGTGCCTTTGAACGTGGCATGTTGGTTGGGTGCCAGAAGGGGTCTGAGTATTTCAGAAACTGCTGATCTCCTGGGATTTTCACGCACAACCATCTCTAGGGTTTACAGAGAATGGTCCCAAAAAGAAAAAACACCGTGAGCGGCAGTCCCTGTGGGCGGGAAAAGCCTTGTTGATGCCCGAGGTCAAAGGAGAATGGCAGACTGGTTCGGCTGATAGAAAGGCAACAGGGCTCCAAATAGCCACCCGTTACAACCAAAGGGAGGGAGAAGAGCATCTCTGTATGACAGTATGGCGAACTTTGGGCAATGGGCTACAGCAGCAGAAGACCACACCGGGTGCCACTCCTTTCAGATAAGAACAGGAAACTGAGGCTCCAATTTGCCCAAGCTCATCGAAATTGGACAGTAAAAGATTGGAAAAACGTTGCCTGGTCTGATGAGTCTCGATTTCTGCTGCGACATTCGGATGGTAGGGTCAGAATTTGGCGTCAACAACTTGAAAGCATGGATCCATCCTGCCTTGTATCAACGGTTCAGGCTGTGTGGTGGTGTCATGTGTGGGGAAATATTTTCTTGGCACTTCCCTTTTGGGGCCCCTTGGTACCAATTGAGCATCGTTGCAACACCTTGGTGGAATCTATGCCACGAAGAATTGAGGCAGTTCTGAAGGCAAAAGGGGGTCCAACCCGTTACTAGCATGGTGTACCTAATAAAGTGGCCGGTGAGTGTATACCTACTGGAGGGACCCTATTACCTATCTACAGACTGTAGGACCATATTATCTATATACCTACTGGATGACCCTATTACCTATATATCTACCTACTGTGAGGAGGTCTATAAACCTACCTAATAGGGGACTATAAAGGAACTCCCCATCCCCCACAGCAGGCACCTGGATTTTCTATCATAGAAAACCCAGTTGCTGTGGGGATAGAGCGTCACCATGCTTTTCTGTATAAACCCCCATTAGGAAGGGAGTTATATAAACCCCCCAGTAGGTAGGTAGGTAGGTGCTGGAAAAGTGAGGATTCTAAAATGTTTATGTGGTAAATTCTGCAGAGATGAGTCATGGCTGGGAGAAGTCATCATGGCCAGATGAAGAAGAGAAGGGAAAATGAACGACGCTGATCAGAAAAGACGTCTCCTGTGAGTCACTAAATGTAACTGCAGTGTAATCACTTACATTTCTGCAGAGCGCCTACATACAATTCTTTGCTACCACTATAATGATCACTATATGGCGTTAATATACGTCTTCAGAGCCTGTGCACAACTGATTGTCACATGTGGTGGTCGCATTTTGGCATGGTCTGGCAGTATTATTTGATCTGTAAATATTAATAGGTTTGGGTCTTGGTATCTTTGGAGTTTTTCTTTTTTTTTTGTAAGTAACTATAATTTGTATGGTCTATTTACTCCATGTATAGGTATATTTTTTGGTGACTGTTACTTATAAAGTATTACACTGTCATATGTAGCTGGGCGCTTTTGAAAAAGCCAATTTGTCATCGCTGATTCTCATTGTACAGTGACTGCTGAGGAGATGGACAGGAGCTATGTGAAATACACATAAAATTAGTGACAGGAACATACGTTCTTTCTTTGTAAAATACATACTACAGTACACAATGTGGCATGAAAAATGTTATGTGAATGCAGCCCTACTGAGAAAAACTTAACACAAGGGGCCTGGGACCCGAATGTTTTAGAACCCTGGTTTAAGGAAAAAAAAAAAAAAAAGGCCCACCTAACCCGTCTAGGATGGAGTCTCTTGGCAGATTTGAGATAAGTAAGATTCTTATGATCCGTGAGTACAGTTATTTTATGTCTAGCCCTCCAAAAAAAATGATGCCACTTCTCACATGCCCACCTGATGGTGAGAAATTCATGAGTCCCAACCTCATAATTACTCTCAGTATGGGAGAATTTTGTAAGAAAAAAGCACAGGGAGGAAGGTTAGTCAGAGAGGGGGCACCTGTGACAGAACTGCGCCCACTCCTACCTCGGAAGCATCCACTTCCAACAATAAAGGGCCCCGATAGGTTGGGTTGAACCAGAACAGGGGCTTCAGTACAGCGCCTATTCAAGATTTCAAAGGCACAAATAGCTTCAGGATCCCATTCAAGCAGATTCACCCCCTTTTTAGTAAGATCTGTCAAAGGTTTGGCTATGGATGAAAAACTACGGATACATTTTCTGTAGTAATTGGAGAACCCCAAAAACCTCTGCAGGGTTTTCAAGGAATTCGGCCGTACCCAATCCACAATAGCCCAAACCTTGATGGGATCCATACAGAAGGTATGTGGTGTAAGAATATAGAACAATCACAGACCAAATACTGATATATTTACAGGGTTAATATTCATAAAAAATAGGTATAGTGCTGTGATAGGGTTAGCCACCGAGAGGTGGGGCCGCCCATCTAGGGGCAATTTACCCACCTGTTTTGATAGGGTACAATAGTGGACAGTATAGGAATGTACCCATGAGGCTTGCATTAACCCCAATCTTTGTTATATTGTGGTTTGATAAGTTGTTCACCTTTCCCTCTTCCTAAATTATGCTTATATTGAATCCGGCATTTGAAATTTTTTTTTAGTGGGATCGTTTTGTATTTTAAAGAAGTATTAAGTAAAAGTTTAATTTTAGAGTGGGTTATTTTTTTCAGTGATTTCTCTTTTGTGTAAGAATATAGCCCAGGAAATTTAACTCTTGGACAACAAAGAGACATTTTTCCAGTTTTGCATCAAGTGGTTCACCCGAGAATCGCGGGACAGTGCTACTTTTTCCAAAGGGGAAAGACCACAGAGGAAAACATCAAAATACAGTGGCCACGGTACGCAAGCTCACAAGCCCCGGCAAGGCCCTCTATTTTGGGAGTCCCTCACTAAAAATTTATAAAAAAACAAAAAATAAATGGATTTAAATACTAAAAAAACACAGACACAAGGCCATACTCACAGCCAAAAGGTGCGAAACTGGACCCATGAAGAGTACACTGGCCCCCAAAACTCTTGGGAAAAATAAACAGTACAGGGAATTGCTGACATAGCTCACAAATCCACCCCTAGGGGGGAAAAAATTAGACGCACATTAAAATTTAACCTGTTTTACAAACAGTATGCAGAAAACCACAGTATAATATAAAAAATGGGGGGCAGATACCTAAAGATGTTCCCCTTGGTGTTTGCGGAGGCGACGATCAAGCCGAATAGTCAGTGTCATAAACTCTTCCAGACTTTTGGGTTGCGGGTAACCAATCAACAGATCTTTCAGTGTCTCAGACAGCCCTTGCTGAAAAAAACACTGAAGTGCTGGGTCGTTCTACTGTGAGGGTACCGACCAGTGTCTGAACTCAGAGCAGTAGTCTTCCACTGGTCGCCACCCCGGACGGAGAGACAAGAGTTGGTTTTGGCTACCGATCTGACGTCTGGTTCATCATATAGGAGTCCCACGGCCTGAAAAAATGAATCAACGGACAGGAGTTTGGGAGAGCCAGGGTTTAAGATGAAAGTCCAAGCTTGTGGAGTCCCCTGAAGCAAAGAAATGATTAACCCCACACATTGCTCCTAGGAACCAGATGAGTGGGGCCTAGGCTGAAAATACAACCTGCAACTCTCTCGGAAATTCACGGAAGTACTTCGGCAAGTGGAGAAGGGGGTCCCCAAGTGGGTAAACTGACATGGCATCCCTGGAAGATGTAGACTCCTGCTGCTAGACTCTTTGAGCGAGTTCTTGAACTAGTTGTGTCAGGCCATGCATCTGGTCCACTTATGCCTTCATAGGGTCCATAGTCAGAAGGAAAAAAATAAAGGCTGGTGATTCTGTAAGGGACACCCTAATCTTACTCTGGCTTGCCCTGCCTAGGAAGAGCACCCATCCCAGAAGGGCGATCCTGCACTCGAACCTCTTCCTAAAATATATCCTAGTAAACAGGTGTCAAACAGACAGAAGACAAATGGGAAACAGACGCAAACAGACAACAAATAGAGAATAGTCTAATGGGCCGAGGTCAAACCAGGATTATGCGCAGTAACGAAGGACAAGACTGGAGAGTAACCAGAACGACAGGCCAAAATCCAGAGAACCAGCAAAACCAGACAACTAGGACACAATAAGCAATCACCAGCAGGGCCAGGCAGACAGGAAGAGGTTTAAATACCCCACCCCAGCCAGGGATTGGCTCAAGTGCTTAACCCATCAAGCACCAAACTACACCCTGGCTGAAGCTGCAACAAAATCCTTAAAGGGCCAGTAGCATAGTCCTAACAGAAAAGTTATAATACAATATTTAGAAAAATGTGAGGGGTTTACTCAATTTTATAAGATACTGTAGCTAATTACACCTATATACTGTACCTACCAACTGAGGGATCTTTTTTACATCCCTACCTAATGGGGGCCTATATAGGACTGATGGGTCCCACATCAGGCACTCAGGTTTCCTATTATAGGCCACCATCTTCTTGAAATCCCATCTTTCTTTTCAGTTTAGTTAATCTTTTGTTTGTTTTTCATATTTTCAAGGTATGTAATATGCTAAATTGTTACTAAAACTTTGACCAAGAACCATGTTTTTTTGTATTTTTTTAAGCAGACAACTAGCTTCTGAACACAGTTAAATTAGTTACGGCTATACTTAGGGATTAGAAGTCACTCCCTTCTGAAGACCAGCATTTGCCCTGAAGAAGGTGTGCCACTTTTACCATTTACAGCAATGGTGAGTTCCTTGTTGTGATGATGTTAAAAAGGAAATCACTGCTAGCTAAATTAACCCAATTCTAAAATGTACCTTTTATTAATAAATATCACTAAAACATCAAAACTATACATCACAAAACGAAAATCCAGTGACATTTAAAACAGAGAAAGGGGTGGATAACCAATGGTAAATTATAATATATCGGCCTAAGCTCGCCACTATTATAGTCCTATAGATACACGTGGGGTAGTCGTCCTGAAGAAGAGCGGCCCCACCTCTTGGTGGCTGACCCTAGTTGTCCACTGCACTAAATATTATATTAAAGCAGGGAAAATGTAATACCCCTTTAACTCATACAAACACATGATAGAAAGCTACATATAAGGCAGAAGTAACCAATCTATAAACCTAACTGTCCTTATGTATACTCATCCGCTTCCCTGGGACAAGGACATAAGGACAGTTAGGTTTATAGATTGGTTACTTCTGCCTTATATGTACAACCATTTGGACGCTCTTCATAGAGACTTTTACCTGTCTGTTTTTGTTCTCGACATCCTAACAGAACTTACAAGAGAAAAAAAGGAAAATTAACTGACTTAATGAACCTTTGAAAGTCAACAACCTTTATGGATAGATGGTGAGTGGGGTGGAGGGGGGGGGGTTAAAAAGTGGTCCTGATGACACATGGATGAAGTTTAAGGAAGATAGAGGTTGAAGGTAAAAGAAAAATGAGAAGTAGACATTAATGGAGTCCTGTCCTTACTTTATCTCACCTCTCACCCCCCTCATTTCTCATGTTCCTTCTCATTACTTTTTCCCGCCCCTTCATCTCCCTCGTCTCCTTCAGCCCCTTTTTTCGTTTAACGCTCATTTGCTTCATCTAATCGATCTTCTTTTCTACATCCCCCCGAACCTCCCATCAACTCACCTTGCCCCCACCTAACCCCCTTTTTATTCCATTGATGCTGCCCTATTTTACTCTTGACACCTTCCTCCCCACAATTCTTTAATTTTCCTTTCCACCTACACACCCTCCCTGGTTCTTTCTTTACCCAAACCTTTCCCTTTCCCCAGGGCAAATGCTGGTCTATTAGAGACTTTTACCTGTCTGTTTTTGTTCTCGACATCCTAACACAGAACTTACATGAGAAAAAAAGGAAAATGAACTGAGTTAATGAACCTTTGAAAGTCAACAACCTTTATGGATAGAAGGCTATTCGAAATCTCCAACTCAGTAGTGGAAGGCAGCACCCTTACTACCTGTACTACCACTGGATAAGATGTGCATCAGTGGTCTTATTAGGGACTTTGAACGGTCTCATATATATTAGCTTCACAATACAGAAATCACCATTGCAGCAAATGGTAATTGTGATTCAGCTTGTTCAAATGCCCAAATAGAGCCCCATGTACACTGTTGTTGTTAATCTATTTTTCTTCCAAGTAGAAAAAGACCTAAAAAAATAAGAAACACTATATCAGAACGGTTAGTAACACCTCATGAATAGAACTCTCAATGTTCCACAGAAACATTGCAAACACCAAACCAGGTACACCACTATCACCACTTGTAATGTCAGTGAGTTCTCTATTGTAATGTTAATAAAACATAGACAGCTCAAACCCCCAATAAGAAAACAGTACAGCATATGAGCCTGTGGTGGCCCATCAGTTAAGGTAACTGCCTTCCAACACAGGACGTGAGTTCGAATCCCGTCTGCGGTAAGTTTGCAAGTGCCGGTTGAATTGGAAATACTGCTGAAACCAATGATCTTTGAACCGAGTTAAGTACATCGACTTGGAGAGCTAATGTTATATAATGGTGAGGACCCATTAGGTAGTGGCTGGAAAAGTAAGGGGTCCAATGTGTTTGTATGATAAATTCTGCAGAGACAAGTTGTGGCCAGGAGAAATCATCTTGGTGGGCTGGGCTGGATGAAGAGGAAAAAGGACAGTAAATTAGAGAAGATGTAACTGCACTGTAATCCCTTACATGTCTGTAGAGCCTGTGTACACTGATATCTACTACTATATGGTCACTGTATGGGGGTAATATACATCTACAGAGCGCCTGAATACATTTGTTCATGGTCTGGCAGTATTATTTGGTATATAAGTAGTAACATTGGGTCTTGGCATTGTACAATTTTTTTTTTTTTTTAGTAAATATAATACATATGGTATATTTGCTCCATGTATAAGTGTATCAGTGGTAAAACTATGACTATTATTTAGAGGTACTACACTTTCATACATAGGTAAAAGCTTTTGAAAAAGCATATTTGTCAGTGCCGATTTTCATTGTACAGTGTACTGCTACGGTTGTGGACAGTATTTTTGTGGAATACGCGTAAAATTAGCGACAGAAACATATTTTTTTCCTCCATAAAAATATATGTGACAGATTACAATTTCACATGAAAAATGCTAGAGCCAGCCAGGGCCTGAGCCCCAAATATTTTAAGAACCTTGGTTTGTTTCAATAATTTATTGCAAGACCCACATTCATTTAACATTCACCTCTTTTGAACATTTTCTTCAAGAAATTTCTGGTATAATTTAGAATTCATTGTTCCGTTAATGAGGTCATGCCATCCTGGCCCAGATCCTGAAAAACATGCCCAAACCATGATACTACCACCACTGTGTTTCATAGATAGTATGAGGTTTTCATGCTGGAATGCAGTATCTTCTTTTTTCTAGACATAACACTTCTCTTTTAAATAAAAAAAAGCTCTATGTTGGTCTCATCCATCCATCAAACATTGTTCCAATAGCCTTCTGGATTGTCCAGGTGATGTTCAGCAAACTGCAGCCGGGAAACAATGTTCTGTTTGGAGAGCATCGGCTTTCTCTGAACAATGTCCAATGTTCAATGTCCTCATGAACACTAAAAATTAGTCATTTGCTTAGGCGTTCCCTTGAGTTCCTTTGTGACCTCGTTGGCTATTATATGTCTTGCTATTGATGTGATCTTTGTAGGTTGACCACTCCTGGAGAGGATAATAATGGTCTTGAATTTCTCCATTTGTCCGCAGTCTGTCTAATGGTAGATGGGTGAAGTTCAAACTCTTTAGAAATAGTTTTATAACCTTTTTCCAGCCTGATGAGCATCAATAACTCTTTTGTTCTTGCCCTGATGCACTTCCACAAATGTGTTGTAAAGATCAAATTTATATAGAGCTATGTTCTTTGAATAAAACAGGTCGCACACTCACATCTCACTGACATCACATTGATTGGAAACACCGGTCTCAAATACCACCTTCAAAATAACCTGTTAATCCTAAAGCTGCTTTCCCACAGTGCATTTTTTTCACTTGTAATACTGTGCTGCAATGAAACTGCCTTTCTTACTAGCAAGCATCTTTCAGTTATCTAAATTGGTTGGAAAGGTGCTGCAAGTGAGTAATTGTATGGTTTGAATCCCAAACTTTAAGGGATTTTTGTTTATCACTTGCAACCCTTTTAAAAAACAATTGGGGGGGGGGGAAATTGAAAAACTTTCTGTTTATAAAGGCGGTACTGCATCAAAAAAACTGCACCGGGTGGAAGCAACTTTTGCCACTTTAGCTAGGAATTTTGGGATTATTTTCATCTAAAGTAAAATAAAATTTTTGTTGCATGTTTTGCTTTGGTTTCTCCATTTCTCCGTTCTGTTCTTCCCCCCTTCTTGTAACAAAATCTCTCATGGCGGGCCCTCTCTCCTCTGCCCATTGTTATTATTAATTTGTCACCTTTTTTTACTTGTTTCCTATGGTATTATAACCCGAATGTACAGCGCCGGGAAAAACCAGGGGCTCAAAACTTAATAATTTTATTTTTGGGGACTTGTGTGAAAATTTTAAAAATGCTTAGATCAAATTCTTAATAAAAATATAGACAAATCTGAAAGGTTCACAAACATTTAAGCACCACTGTATGTACTTCTTCCACCCATAAGCACCATGAGCATCGGAGCAAAAAATCTTCAAAATAATTGAAAAAAAAAGTTTTGCTTATGTAAAATTTTTGCTTTTTTTAAAACAAAAAGTATGTATTGGGCCACATTCACATAGTAAAATTAGCCTTGCATGTTTTTTTTTTTTTTTTTTTTTTTAAAGAAATGGAGAAGATTTATAAACACAATGTTATACTTAGAGTAAACTTAAACTAGACAGTCTTAAAATGCATTCAATTTATCACAGTGCACTTCGGGGGGTTTTCTGCTCCCCCCTATTTCTATTATTTATGCAATGGGTGGAGACAAAGGTTTAAATCTAAGCCATTACCAAACAATCCCAATAGGAAAATTTTCCAGTGTCCAACTCCAGTGGACACTGGAAAACTTGACTTATTTATACAAAAATAAAATCACACAAAAATTCCTTTAAAACTCCAAGCATCTAAGACCAATGTCCCTTTATCGGCTTAACCCAGAACTTATACACCCGATAACCCCCGGGTCACTGTTGTATAAAACAATGTAAAATAAAACTTTCAATTGGGCACATGCTTAGAAAACACCTAGTACTGATAAAAAATATAACTTACTTTATACCCAAAACATTCAGTATCCTCGTGTTCAAGAGAAAAATCCAGCAGGACTCACAACTCAAAAGTTTTGCATAGTAATCCCTGCCCCTAGCTGGTCGAGTAACCTTTCTATGCCAGTAAAGGAAAATAAAAAAATTTTTTTTAAAATATCCATAAAAAATAGTTTGAAACCAGACATTTGTGTGAATAAGGGGTTTCGAAATTTCTGAAAGAGTCCTTATCCAATTTTTTAAAGGGCCCTGTCCACCTCAGAACAATCATTTAAATAGCTCTCAGGCCTCCCAGTAAAATTTAAAAAAAAAAAGGTTATACTAAGCTTTCCTGGTCCCAGGTTCCAGCCCATCTGTCTGGTCTTCTCTTCACACGCCATCACTTTCAAACAGTGATTTAAGTTAGTGGCACGTGACCACTGCACCAAGTTGCCAGGGCAGCGCTCCCCATTCAAAGTCAAGGTGTCAAAAGAAGATCTGGGAAAATGAATTTTTTTTTAAAATTTTCTCGTACCCCAATAATTGTATCATATTGCCTTTCACATTGCAAGGCTCCTGCAAGTTACATGTAAATTGAGGATACCTACATCCAATAAATGCACTGTGGGGGTCTCACTCTTTTCCCCCCCTTTTTTTCCCCCTTTTTAAACCCTCTCACCCTTTACCTAGCCCAAAAATTGTGTTTACTTCCTAAAAGGGGGGCAAAACCCCAAAAACAGCTGTCTGTAGATGAACTTAAATGATTTCACTCAAATCCCTTTCACATTGCAAGGCTCCTGCAAGCTACATGTGAACTGAGGATAACAAAACCAATAGGTGCGTGGGACTCCTCAGCTATTTTCCCCTAAGCTTTTTCCCTTTTTCAAAAAAGTCAGTGGGTCTGAAAGGCGAGAAAATCCTCAACCGACCCAATTATTGGGGCTCTCCCCAAGAAGAGATTTTTTCCCCCTTTATATTTTTATTGCTTGTAATGTTAGAAAATAAAGTCCTGGGTTTCCCTCCCCTTTGTGTCTTCTGTTGTGAACGGAATAGGGGAGAAAAAAACGGGATCAGTTAACTGATAGATATCCATTTACCATTGACATTTTTTGAATGGAAAAAAATAGTGCGGCAGACTGCATTATTTCTGCAGACAAAAAAACTGATACTGGATGGAACAGAGAAAAATTTATACAAATTGAGAGCTTAAAAAAACCCCTAGGGGTTTAGTAGGCATAAGTTTTTTTTTTTTTTTTGTCTCCCAAATGGAGCAGAATAGAAAGCGCAACACAGATGTGAAAAAGGCCTAAATGTTTCTTCACAATGTTATTTGTTAAAATTGCAAACGTGGGAGTTTAAAAAAGGAATGACTGCTCCCCTTGGAACTGAAAGTTTATGTTATTTTATTCAAAAGATTGCTCTGTGAAATTTGCCAAAATTTTTCACTATTTTTTTTTAAAGGGGCCCCAATTTGTGCTATTGTCTTGTTCAAAGTCTCATCTTGTGGACAATTGCATTTTATATGCGCTGCATGGGGAGGAAGACATGACAAGGTCGGGAAAATTAAAATTTCCCTGACCATGGGTTTTTGGAAAAAAACAGTAACACCCATTTTCCCACTTTCCCCTTATTAAATTGACTTTCCTAAAGATAAATTTGAATGTTGGGGAAATTTTGATGAAAATTTTTAAACATCGGGAATTGTAGTTCAAAAAGGTTTTTGGAAAACCCCCCGAAAATTTTCTTGTTTCCCTAGCTGGTCTTCGATTCAAATTTGGTTTTATTTTGCAATGTGGGGCCTTTACCTTTGCTTTTCCACAGTTTTGGAAGGGGGTTAATGGAAAATAGCCACACACAAAACCACACCTACTTTTTTGGGCCCCAACCCCCCTTTTGATGAGGTCACCCCTTTTGGGACGGAAAGGCTCTAAAGTGTCTAACAACAGTCTAAAACACATAATTGCATAAGGATTTTAGCACAAATTGCACCAGAAATCTGGCACAATTGCCATAATAAAGGTATCCCAATATGTGATCAAAAATTATTTTTTTTAATTAAATCTAGAATTTCTCAATTAAATTTTCCATATTTGGGGGGAAAAGAAATTTAAAATGCTGCGTTTTCACTTGACCTTTTAAAACTTTTAATATCCGGGACAATTTTTTGTTCTGTATTTTTTTCCATTTCAATAGTCCCTTCATTTTTAAAATTTGAAAGGGGGAAAACCAAATATATAGAAAAAACGTCTTTGCAGGCTAAAATTGAAACCCAAAAAAACCTTTCCCTAGCCATAGGGGGGCTTGCTTTTCACAGGACAAAATGTACTTTTTAATTGTACCATTGACTGTACCATAATGTACTGGAGAAAAAAAATTCTGTGGGGTAGAATGTGGAAGGGAGAAAAAAAAAATGCAGTTTCATCATGTTTGCAGGGGTTTCGTTTTTATGTAATGTATTGTTCGATAAAAATATGTTGTCTGTATTCTGCAGGTAAACAGACTGGGGGGGATTGAATATCGAGCTTAGAATAATGCTGCAACATAAAATGTGGAAGTAGTGAAGAGCCTGACTGCCTTCTCTGTATGGCAATGTACTCTGTGATGTAGGTGGCTGTTTTGGAATATATATATATACTTATATTTTTTATATATATTTTTTATATTTTTTTTTTTTTTTTTTTTTTTTTCAAAATCTTGTGAACACAAATTGGCAAATTGGTATTTTTTTCAAATTGCGTTTTTTTTAAAATTATCTTGGAGCAGACAACCCATTTCTAAATTATATAAAAGGGAGTGCAGAATAGGGGACGTTTAAAGTTTTTTGGGCACATTACAAAAAGTTTAAAATGCGTTAAAATTTCCCTCTAAAAGTTAAAGACTTAAAATTTTTAGGGCCCTTTAAAAAGTTTGGCGAAAAAAAAACTATCCAGGATTTTAAACCGTGTCCCGGGGGGGCCACTGGTGGGTGTGCCGCGGGGAAAATTTTCCCCCAAACTATGGTGCCCCCTTGGGGTTTTTTTTCGGGCCTTTCCTAGGGGCGGGCAGGGGTTTTGTCCCCGGGGCGCGAGGCTCCCCACCGGGGGGGGGCGCCGCGGCCGCCGCCCGCCCCAGGGCGCCCTGACTTCGCGAATGTTTTAACAGCCCGCAGAGCCGCAGCTGCAGGGAGGAGGGGGAGACGTTCCTGTCCTTCCTCCCCTGTTCACTCACAGGGGGCGCACAGCTCTCACCCCGCCCCCTGTGACGCTGGGTCTCCTGGCTGGAGCTTGCGCCATGAGCCCCCGGGAGCTGCCCTGATGACCACGTGCTTACACCCCTTGCAGCTCCCCCTGTGGCAGCTCGGACCGGGGGCGGGACCCGGTGGTAATCTTTTTTTTTTAAATTACTTTTCAGGGGGCATCACTGGCTACAGGGGGACATGGCTACAAGGGGGGCATCCTGGTACAAGGGGGGGCACCTGGTACAAGGGGAAATGGTTTCAAGGGGGGGATCCCGGCTACAAGGGGGGGATCCTGGTCAAGGGGGGGGGGGACATGGCTGGAGGGGGGGGGATCACTGGCTACAAGGGGGGGGGGGATCACTGGCTACAGGGGGGGGGGGGGGGGGGGGGGCCCGGGACCGGGTGGGGGGGATCCGGCTAAAGGGGGGGGAATCATGGTACATGGAGGCACTTGGTACGGGGGTGGGCATCTCGGCTAAATCGATATTTTTAACTATATGTAAATTGTACTGTTTTAGTGTCATTTTGTGCCCTTTTGGGGTTTGGTGGGGGGCCCCCGGGGTTTTTTAAGTGTAAAAGTTTTGCACGGCTCAAAAAAGGTTAAAAATCACTGCCTTTTTTGCAATGCGCCAAACTTTGTATGGGCTATAGTGTAATGTGCCGAACTTTGGAGACACATGAAGGAAGGCTTTTCAAAGTGAATTATTGTATTCTTATATTCAGTGTATAATGCCCCTGAATGTAAAAAGAGATTTTGTGCGTTTTAAAATGGTGTCTAAAGTTCTTTGCGTCCCCTGTGTGTTTGGGCATGAAACTTTGGCAATTGTAATGCCCCAAACATGTAAAAAGGCCATAGATAGGGGGAAATAAAAAAAAAAGGTCATTTGGGATCCCTTTGTAATTTAAATAAAATTTTTAAAATTGATGCTCTTTGTGTCCACCAAATGGTCCCTCCTCCTGACTCTTAGCATTACATGTGTCCCCCCCTTACCCCTCGTATGTGTGTCGTTTGACCGTTTCTCGTATTACCCTCTTTAAGGGGTTTTTTTTTTCTGGATGGCTTTACTTGTTAGTCTAAGTAGAGGTTATTTTAAAGTTTAACACACTTCAAAAATTTATTTTTAAAAATTCTATAACGACTTATTAATAAGGTATTTTCCTTTCTTAAAACCTACACAGTTGAAAGAATTGACAAAGTTCTGTTTTATACAGCAACTTTGTCTTTGAAATTATAATAATTTTCAGTAAAAAAAAAAAAAAAGTCATTAGAATAGCATGTCAGTTAATAGAAACTATGTATGTTTTTGCTTGGGGACCCCAAAGGGCGCAGCAATTCCCGTCTGTGTGGCTCTTGTATGTAGAATAAAGGGTTAGAGCAGCAAAAATAAATTTAAAATTTAATGTAGTCAAAATTTTTAAAAAATCTAAACATCAGTGGGTTATTTAATGTAATATTAGTTTTAGATTCTATGAATTTTAAATACATTTTATAGAAGATATTTTTATATTTTTGGCATATTATATATTTTTGTATGATAACATTTTTATTAAATATAAATAATTTAATTTTATATAGTTTGATAATTATCGTAAATTACTTGTTATTATTGTACTGGTGTAAGTTGAGAAATAAGGGACATTTTGAAGTGTATTTTTGCTGCTTCCACCCTTTATTCCACATACAGCAAAAGCCAGCACAGCACAGGTATTGCTGGGATCGGTGGTCCATCAAGTAAGACCACTACCATAATTTCTATTCACTGACATGCTATTCTAATGACTTTTCTTTTATTTCCAGCCTATCTATAGCCTTTATACATTTGGCACATTACTAATGCGCCAAAGTTTCATTATGCGCCAAACACACAGGCAGCGCAATGAACTTTAGACACCATTTTTAATCGCACAAAATCTACTTTCATACAGTCAGGTGCATTATACACTGAATATAATGAATGCAATACAGTAATTGACTTTGAAGCACCTTCTTTCATATGTGTCTCAAAGTTCGGCACATTACACTCTATGCCCATACAAAGTTTGGCGCATTGCATAGAGCTTATTGCACCAAACTTTGTATGAGCATAGAGTGTAATGCGCCAAACCTTGAGAGAAGTTTGGCGCATTAAGCTCTATGTAATGCGGCAAAAATTTTCATACTTTCGTATTCTACACTCTTCTATATCTATTTAGAACTGGGTTGTCGGCGCCAAGTATAAAAAAAATATACGCATTCGAATTAATATAGGTCGCCCTAATTTCCTAGTTTGCACTTTTACACAGCTGCAGTGTAAAGCATGAGGAAGTCCTAGACCTGAGGCTTTGACAAATATGCCGTACTTTACCACAGCTTTGTTTTAAAGACCGTTTCTAGTGCAACACAGCTGGTAAACGAGTAAGCCATGGCATCGTGGAGTACATATGTCTGAACACAACTGGAGTGCTGGAACCCACATCTGCCCGATTTACCATTACATTGATTGTGGGATAGCTTTCTTCCATTTTTTTTTTCCTTTAGGCACACCCATTTTTAGGGAGGAGATTGCATTACCCATTTCAGTCCTTTTCTCTACAGGGGGAGGGATTGTAAGTATGGAAAGGTGTTTTGGTTTACAGTAAGGGTATGTTCACACAGCTTATTTTGCTGGGTATTTGGGCCCCCTTTTACTTGTACCCCCGCAATTACCCTGTGAAACCCCCCAAGTGTCTTCTCCCGTCAATTTTCGGCCAACACATACACTCCAGCTGACTATTGTAATGAGAAGAGACAATAGATTAAACGACATAACTGTACGACTTTCCCCAAATATGCGTACAATTTTTATTTTCCCCTTAACCCTTGTTCCTGAAAACAAGAACACGCAGGAGACACTGAGGGGCTTTAATCCCATCAATGCCCTTTTAACACGCGGTATGGTGCAAACGATTAATTGATGTTTGTCAATGATGACCAGGTACCCTCTAAGGCTATGTTCACACGGCGATTCACGCTGAAATTTGGGGACGGATTTCGCCCCAAAATTTCGGGTGTAATTTTTCGTGACTTTACACGCCCGCGACATGCTTCAAAAGGGGGAGGCCCCCCCCCCCCCTTTTTGGGGTAGTGCCTGCTTCCAAAAAACCGGCGTATTGGGTGTGTAGCCCACCGTAAGCCCGTGGGCATACCCTTAGGGCATTTCAACGGGGGTAATTTCGGCGAGTATTTTCACCCTTAAACGGGAGGGTGCCGAAATTATGGTAATCCATAGTTCTCAGAGAACTATGGATTACACCTCGTCCCCCCACGCGTAGTAAAGTTACGATAGTATTGTACCCGCGGGGAGATAAGTGACATGTCAATTACTTGCGGCGAGTACGCACTGCGAGTAATGACTGTCAGTGGGGCCTTGTTTCCGTGTGAACATCCGCTTTTGTGATGCGTGTTTGGGTCCGTCTGAACGGACCCAGACACACATCTAACAATTAGCAGTGTGTTTAACACGCCGTAAATATTTTTTTTAGTGACATTTCACTTTCTCCCCATTCGCCGTATTGTGCAAGCGGGGAGGAGACTGAATCCATAGCTCTCTATGAGAACTGTGGATTACAGTAATTACAGGGACGGATTTCAGCCGTATTTGCGCTCAGTACGGACTGAAATCCATCCCAAAATCAGCCGTGTGAACATAGCCCAATGCTCAGAATTGGAGAAACCACCCAACCCAGCCACTTAACCCCTTAGATTAAAGTAATCGCAACTAGGGCATGCAAGTTATTTCAGGAGGGGGCTCCTGTCACCCCACCACCACAAGTCATGATGAGTTGCCATTGCAGCCAGGGGCCTAATGAATGCCTTCATCTCTGCCATGTTTGTAATACTACTAGACCCAGAGGTAGAACCCACACTGACCATAAAGTGATAAGCATACCCTAGCAATATGACATTTTAGAACTTGGGAATGCCCCTTTAAATGAGTGTTCCTATCGGAGACATTCATTGCATATGAGAAGTATGTAATAAGTGTCCAACAGGCAGAAGTTACACTTCTGGGACTCCTCGGGTGCGTTCACACGGCAAAGGACAAAAACAGCTGTTTCTGCCTCAGCAGAACTGTCAATTTCAAGCGGTTTTTGGACAGGACTGCTTTTGTCACAAAAAGGGGCCATTCACACAGCAGAGGACAAATACTGGTCGGTTTATCCGACCGGTATTTGAACTGTTTTTGTGCCGTGCACACGGCCGCCAGGGGATGGCTTTTCTACGCGATTAGCGGAGAAAAGCCCTCCCCCCCCCCTTCATATAGACATCTACACATTCCACCCGACAACCAGACGGAAGAATGAACATGTTCCATGTTTTTTGGAGGGCCGGTGGTCTGAAAAACCGCCAGGCGGAAAACCCGTGCAGTGGGGACTGCTGCGTGAGTTTTCCATAGAGGCCCTTGTTAAAAGTTTTCAAACCCAAAAACAGTCTGAAAAACCGCAAGAAAACCCGTGCTGTGGGTACAAGGCCAAACTAGTCTGTTTTCGGTTTTTGAACTGTTTTTGTCCCAGTTTTAGCAGCGGTTTTTGGACTGTTTTTTTCAAGCAGAATCGTGTAATGAGTGTAAACGTGTCCTGTTTGGTGCAAGAAACCATGTGATTTTTTTTATCTTCAAAATTTAACAATGATGCACAAAGGTCAACTTTTTCACTTTCACTTTAAGCACATGTGCATGTTAACAGCATAAAAATTGTTAGTTTAGGCTAATAAGAGGATTTAGAGACTTGTTCACACTGAAGTGCTTTGCAGGACCTTCCTGTATTAAAGTGCAAAAGGACCTCCAAAAATACACCTACTATAGGTGGGACCATTCACTTCCGTTTTTGTAAAAAAAAAAAAAAAAGAAAACACTCAAAAATCACTCACTTTTGCAGGGTTTACATCGACTCCAATGTTAATTTTCAGTCTAGAAACCAGTCGGAAGAAAGAACATGTTCTAAGTTTTACGGACCGCCAGCGGTATGAAAAACCGCCTGGCGAAAAAACAGTTCGGTGGGGACTGCGGAACTATTTTTCTATTAAAGTCTATGGGAGAGCATTGCTTGCAGGTTTTCAGACTGTTTCTAAAACCAGTCCAAAAACCCTTATATTGTACACCAATTATGAGAACAGTTCACCGTTCTACACTTTGGCACTCCAAAGAGATCAAAATGACGAGAATTCACTGTTCCTGAACTGCAAATACAGGAGTACACATGAGGAATCACCTCATCTATTTGAAGGGCTAAGCAGAGAGAACACCTATTAGATATTTATGGTATAGCCACATCACAAAATAAGAATACCCCTTTAAAAGCAGCAGTGGGCAGAAGTGATGCAGAGTGTGGCACATTACATTCAGATTAAAATAGCATATGGAGGGGGGAGAGGGAGAATTCAGTCACAGTGACCCCATTAGCCTCACACCAGGCATAACATGGAAACGAGCCAAACAGCTAAGATAGAAGACCACCTTACAGCACTCTTGGATGAGCACATTCTCAGTGATGCAGTTTCTGCAACTTCCTTCTCCCAATGCCTAAATAAGGAAAAAGAAAAATGCCATCCTGATCAAGGATCTATAGCATAAAATCAAGGGAAGGCAATGCCTTTAAACATTTAAAAAAAATGCAAGACCCCAATACACCAAAATGGCAGAAATTTTTTTTGCACTGGACAATCACTTAAAATATTGCCATTAAGAAATTGGTTGTGAACATGGACCAGTGCAACCATTATAACCTTCTACTGGGATTTCCTTGCATGTGGCCACACAACCCAGTTTATGAAAAAAAGTTGGTCACCCCCAATTTCCAAGCATAAATTATTCCCTGGCTTCTTAAGGTATGTACATAGAGCATTTGACACTTATTTTGGAGTGCAGTTCATGCCGAAATACACGGCAAACCGTGTTCTAGTACACCTCTCATTGACTGCCATGTAAAATCAGCATCGTCGTTCAAATGCAAGTATTTTTGGCGCATTCTGTCTGTGCCTGCAAATAATAGACATGTCAGTCCTATGTGCTGACATGTACGTAAATGTAGGAGAAATGCGCCTCAGGCAGTCTGGGTTGTTTCCATGTTGAGATTCCACGCTGGCAAGTGCATTTCAATGAGGAAACAAACCTGTTCTCTGCACCGTTAACGCGTGTGAACATCCCCTTAGATTTGCCCTCTAATAACATTTGCAATTCTCATTTGTGTGGTGTCCTTTTCAAGCAGTTTAGCAAAACCACGATCTGACACAAATTAGGCTCCATTCACATAATGGGCCACATGTATGAACACTGTCTAGGTCTAAGACTTTGTCCACAGCAGAGCAGAGCTCCCCTTTCATTTCATAATAGTGCTCTAAAAAAAGTTAAAGGGGAGCTCAAATTAGTTGCTATGGGCAAAAAAAAAAAAAAAAAAAAAAAAAACTATGACGTTAACAGTTTTCATACAAGTATAAGGATACCTTGAAAAATGTATTCAGAGAGATACCACGGTGAGGCCATCGAAATCTACAAGGCAAAAGTCAAATCTGGCTCCATTTGCTGAAAGGATACTCTTTCTACATCAGACACTAGGAACATCCAGCTTGTGTCCTATGCTGACAGCGTATACAGTGAATAGGACAGGCATAGTTGGACTATGTCCATCCGGTAGATCTCTATAGCCTTGCTGCACTGTTCAGATATAATTTTTCCTAGGTATTTTTTTTCATGGCTACCATGAACGGGCCATAAGCGGGATGGGGCCTTTCATAAGACAGAACTAGTAGCACTGCGCCAATACTCTGATACTACTCAGGTATACAATCCCATAGGTCATGATATTTAGGAAACATAGTTAGGTTCCATTTTTTTTTTTTATTTACAAGTTTAGGATGTACAGTTTTACATGGGTTACTTGTGTCAAGTGAAAATGCAACAGAATTTGCTCCTTTTGTAAAACTAAAAACTGGATTGTTAATTACGATTAGAAAACAAATGAAGGAGTTGAAAGACCTTTTCTATAATCTGTAAATTCTCAGCAAATTCCACAAGTCTGTAAATCTGCTCAATGTGACTGTTACATTGTGAGGCCCTAGAATACTAAAGGAAAATAGACCTTCAATTTCGATTAAGATAACTTTTACAATTTGGGCGTTATACACTTTGCATGGTCTTCTCCACACTGGGAGCACATTGTAAGACATGGAAACCAAATAAATGTAAAAAGAAAGGAGCGTAATCTAGCCCAGGATGTGAGAAGGCCTCTGATCAGATTTCGGCTCATTTTTCCCTTTCTTTGGAAAACTGAAGCAGCAACCTAATTGGAATCGGTTACTGTGGATGACACCTTTCTTTGAGAAAACCCCCATGGGAGACTATGGTAGCACTTTCACCCTCTTGGGCAGGAGAGCAGGATGAAACAAGTGCCCAACAGTCAGTCCATAACCATGGAAGTTTTTGCAGAGGTGGTAAAAAAAAAAAAAAAAAAAAAGAAGTTAAATATTTCACCAAGCCATAGAAACTTCTAGGGCAGTCCAAATTGAAGTATGCTCGCCCTATTCATTGAATGTGTTCGCTCTTTGCATCGGACACAGAAGTCTGCGCTATAATACTTGCATGTCCGATGCAGAAACCTTGTACATTCAGTAAAAATTGGGCAAGCTTCCAATTCAGAAAATATTTGCCCTATTGATGTCTATGGTCTCATCACTGACCGGTAGCCGTTGGGATAATTTTTTCACAGTATCCCAAGGGATACCATGAACGACGATGAATAACTTGATGCAAGTAGGGTCCTAATGGAGAAATAGCAACCAATTAGCCCATTCTTTCTTGTATGCAAAGTGGACAAGGGGGAGGGGGGATGAGAAACGGGGAACAAGACTAAATTTAAAATTTAAAAGAACAAATGTTTTACCCCCCCCTAAAAAAAAAAAACAAAAAAAACCCAGGATTCTAGAAGGTCCTTTAAAAAATGAAAAAAGGGATAAAACCAAAATTTAAAAAGAAAACGATTTTTTTTCACCGGGGCATTTTTTAGACCCAATTTCCTTTGCCCCATGGCCCAACTTTTCCCAGCCCCTTTTTTAACAGAGAGAGGGGCGGTTTGGTGCCTCCTAAAGCTAAATAGTGAATGCCCGGGATCAGAGAAAAAAAATTTTTGGAATTTTTGAACCCCAAAAAATGGGGGGGGGGGGGGGGGGGGGGGGGGTTTTCCCCCCCAATCTAAAGGGTGCCCCAAGGGGGGAAAGGGGAAAAGGAAAAAACAACAGCGGGGTAAGGAATCAGTGACAGCAAAAAAACCCATTTTGCAGTTGATGTAAATGAAAAATTCAAGCAAGAGGAAGTAAATCAAACCCATCATATAAAATTAAAATTTTTCCTTTTGATCGGGATTGTTCAATGAACAAGGGCCGGGTGTCAACAGTCCCGCCAATCTGTTCCACTTTTTGGGGAAAACCCTTTTTTGGGTTTCGCGCTTTTTTTTCTTGGTCCCTTTTGAGCAGCCGGGCCCCCCCATTTTTGCCGGACTGTTGGGATTTGGTTCATCCAGCAAAAACACAGGAAGAGGAAAAAGCAGGGGGTTTTTCCATTTGGTTCCATCAACATCAACCCAATCCCAAACCTAAGTCAACGGGAAACTACCGGTAATTGGGGTTTTAAAATTGAAGATACATCAAAATGTTGGACCCAACGTTTTCTGAAAAATGCCAAACATATATGCCACACCGATATACGGGGAAAAAAAGAACACTTTTGGTCAGAAATGCACAGCCTTATCTGGGGGACACAAAATACAGTTTTTTTTTATAGAAAATTAAAAACCACGCCCGGTTTAAATTTTTTAAAACAGACACAAACAGCAAGTCTAAAAAAGGCTTTTATTCAACCACAATCAAATGCAAAAAAAAATTTAAATGCACATAGTAAACCTAAACCGGAAATATCGAAGTCCCTAATGAACTTTTAAAAAAAAGGGTTTTGTCCAAAATTTTCTAATGGGGCGGGTTTCTTGAGCCCCAATAAAGAAAGGGCACAAAAAAAGGGAAAAAAAACCAGGGGGGGGAAAAAAAGGGGGTAAAAGTTTCCCCAACAAAGAATGGAGGGGACGTAATTTGTATTGAAAGGGGCGCGTTCTACGGCACGGAAAAATCCCGGGTCTTTTTTGCCGGTTTGGAAATTTGCCTTTTTTTGGGAAAGCCGTCCCAACGCCAAAAACGGGGACGGCGTTTTCCGCGATGAGTTTTCTCACTTTGGAAGCACAAAATTCTGCCCCGGAAAACCAAACGGAAGAGGGTTTTTTTTCCCCACAATTCTTGCGGCCAGACCGTGGGGCGAAAAACCGTGCAGTGGGGATTTGGCTGCACAGGTTTCCCCAAGGGAGCACCATTGTCTAAATTTCCGGCCTTTTTTTTCCCGGCGGTCTAAAAAACTGAAAAGTGGAAACCCGTGTCGTGGGGACATGCCCTAAGTGCAATTCACTGGGGAAAACCTTAAAAAAAAAAATATCCAAAAAATTTTTCCCAAAATTTTTTTTTAAATTATTTGCTTTAAAAAAGTGTATTTAAAAACAATAGAAAAACAAAAACTCAATATTTGGTACAAAAACCCTTTGGGTTTCTGAAAATTCCCAACGTCCAGACTTTTTCCGGGATTTTCAAGTTTGCCAACCCCTCCCAACATGGACCCCCCGCCCTCCCCCTGTTTTTTGGGCCCAAAAAATCTCAAAATTAAAAAGGGCCCCCACCCCATCCTCCCTTTAAAAACGGGCAGCCCGTCCGTCCCTTTTGCAAAAAGAAACCCCAAATTTCGTTTTTTCCACCCCCCCCATGCCTTATGGGGGGGGACGTAACTAAACCCTTTTCTTCCCCCAAAAACATGTAGAGTGGGAGTCAAATACCAAATTTTCAATTTGGTCTCTCTAAACCACTTGACTTTCCCCATGCTTTCTAGATCATCCAATGGCCCTTTGGGCCCCGGGGCAGGTTTTGGGGTTACTAATGAATCACCCTATTCAGGTCATTGACCAGGTCCTCCTGTGTAGTTCTGTCATCTTGTGTTTCCTCCATTTTCTAACAGTTGTTACCCTCTCACCAATTTTCTTGTCTATTTTCCTGAAACCCATTCCCAGCCTTGTGCGGGTTTCTACAATTTTGTTCCGGTGCCCGGGGGGACAATTTCCCTTTTTATCAAGTGGCAATTAATACATTTAATGAGTGCGGAGGAGGAGGCTTTTTAAAGAAAGACTAACAGTCGGGGTGGGGAGAAAATTTCCCTTGCTGGATTGTAGGTTATAAAAATACTTATTTCTTTAAAATAAAATGCGGGTTTAATTTTTTTCAAATATTTTTCAAAGTGATTTTTTGGATTTTTTTTTTTTTTTTTTTTTTGGGTTTTTTCCACATTTGAAAGGGCCAAATGATAAAAATTACAACCTATCCTTTCTTTGAAAGTGAAAAAAATCGGCGGGCACATCAAATTACTTTTTTTTCCCCCATTGTATACTCTCCTTCCCCCTTTTTTCATGTGCCACGTCTTTTGGCCCTTTTTCTTTTTTTTCTTCAATTCCCAAAAAAAGGGGCAGTCACGCTGAAAGCGCCCACCTGTTTCCCATAAACCCGCTCAAAATGTCTGAGAAAAGGCACATGACACTGGGGCCAATCCTGGCTGCAGCGGAGCCCTTTCCAAAATTTGGAAAAAGCAAAAGGGCCCGTGCATTGGGGAACAACTGGAGGAAAGACGTTTCTTAGGACATGGACAACCCCTTAAGCACAACTTAGACCCAAAACGTATACCAAGAACCTCCTGTTCATTCTTGAAAATATTCTTGCTGAGAAACATTAGATCAACTTTTGGAAGGGGGATTTGCCTCCAAGTCGGGCCCTTTTTCCTGGATTAAATTTTCGAATGGCCCCTGCCCCCCTTCATTTTTTTGTTTTATCTTGGACCAGTACTTCTCCTGGTTTGACCCAGGTTTTTTTTAATGAGAAAGGTGTAAATAAGGGCATTTCCCCCTTTTTTTATTCTGCTTTTGGGGGACCCCATGGAAAGGTGACCCTTTTTTGTGTTTCCTTTTAAATTTTGGTGTCTTGGGGTTTGGGTTTTCCCCATAGTCGGGGCTGGCAGCAAGGGTTTGGTTTTGGGGCCACGGGGGTTGGGTCCCCCTTACGGGCCTGCTGACACTGGCAGGGGCCCCACCTTTCGGTGCAAAATTATAGGGGTAAGGACCCACTTTATAGGGATCACCTTTAAGGGCAAAGGGGGCTTATGGGTTTTTTTGGATCCCAAAAAAAAAAAAAAACCCACTATAGAAAAACCTTATTTTAAATTGTTTAAAATATTTTTTGGGGGAAAACCCCAATAGATCAATGTAGGGCAAATTTAGGGGGGCCCAGGGTTTTTTCCCCTCCCCTTTCCTGGATAATTTAAAGACCCACAAAAATGTCCCTCAAAAACTGCCCAAAAAACAAAAAAATTTCCCATGTAAAACAGGAAAATCCCGGAAAATACAGTCATGTAAAACCCCCAATGCACATTCTCCCCAGGTAAACCCCCAATTGGGGTTGCATTGTTCTGGTCCAATGTTTATACCCCGGTACAGGGGATTTTAATGTTTGTGGGGGAGATTTTTAACCCCCGTTATGTTGTCAGGGGACAAAGGTTTAGAGCCTAAAAACGGGTAAACCTTTTTTTTAATGGATTTTCAATAAACACGGGTTGTTTTGTTCCATTTCTTGCACTTTGCTGGTGAAGCTGAAAATTTTGGGTAGCAAAACTACACAAATAAAGGTTTCTTCCGTGAAAGGTTTTTACTCATGAAAGGTGAGCTGGTTATTTTCCTCTATTTTTGTGGTCTGAAACCCAATCTCATTAGACACTGTATATTTTTAAAAACAAGTCCCTACCTGCACCATATTATTTTAACTTGTACGTTAATCAAAACTACATTTTTTTTGGGATCTTTTAAAACCCTTTCAAACCTGTACATATAAATGTAAGAGTTATGCAATCTGACAAGAGAAACCAGTTACACAATGTATTATTTACCTCTGATTAGAAGTAGGAACAAGGTACATAGCTGCCCTACGTAAAACCAGATTTTCCTCATCCACAAAAAATGGCATTCGCAGTGGGCCAGTATGCCATTATACAGCACCTTATATACATAAACTAAGCTCCACGCCTCATGTGCTGCCTGGTGCTTCCCCCTTCCCCCACATACTTTAAAAGCACTCCTTACCAAATACTTTAGCCCCGGATACGCTCTTCTTGACAAACAAGAGGACTAAATCAAAGAAATCCAGTCTGCCTATCTCCCCCTCCAAAATAAATCACGCTTTTGGGCTGTCAGCCCCCAGACTTTTCCCTTGTAGGAAAACGCCAACACCCCCCAACCAATGAACAGAGGTGGAGAGGATTTCAGTTCCTCCAGGTTATAGTAGACCACAGGGGGTATGTCCCCACGGCACCGGTTTGCGGTCAGTTTTTCAGACCGTCTGAAAAACCGGCTGCAAACGAATACACCGGGCCGCTATGGAAAACCCGTGCAGCAGTCCCCACTGCACGGGTTTTCCGTCCGGCGGTTTTTTAAACCGCGGGCCGCCCGAAACACATTGTACTTGTTCATTCTTCTGTCCGGTTTTCGGACAGAAGAACAAGTCACTGTTCTTATTTAAGGA
Source organism: Phyllomedusa bahiana (assembly GCA_025379985.1). Taxonomy (NCBI): domain Eukaryota; kingdom Metazoa; phylum Chordata; class Amphibia; order Anura; family Hylidae; genus Phyllomedusa; species Phyllomedusa bahiana. The sequence continues at coordinate 5,758 of JAODAL010005687.1, read as the reverse complement.
GAAAAGCCGTCCCCCCTCCCCCCGTGGGGACGGCACACACACCGGACAAATACCGGTCGGATAAACCAACCAGTATTTGTCAGGTGCTGTGTGAACAGGGTCTAAGGGCATGTCCCCACTGCACGGTTTTTCGGCCGGTTTGCGTTTTTTCAGACCGCCTGAAAAACCGGCCGAAAATGAGCACAATTGTGCTCTATGCAAATCCTGTGCAGCAGTCCCCACTGCACAGGTTTTGCCGTCGGACAGTTTTGCCGCCGGTGGACCGGCGACAAAACATTGTAGAAGCACAATCTTCCGTCCGGTTTCCCGACGGAAGATGTGCTTCTCAATGGGAGGGGGGAGGGCTGTTCTTCGCTCATCGCGGAGAAAAGCCGTCCCCCCCGCGGACGTGGGGGCGGCCGCAAAACAGGACAAATACCGGTCGGCAAACCGGCCGGTATTTGTCCTGTGCAGTGGGAACGTGCCCTAAGGGTACATTCACACGGCTGATTTGGAAACTTTTTAAGTGCTAAAAACAGCATCCAATACTAGTCTGAAAACCACCTTTTATTGTTTGCCAGGGAGGTTTTTGGGCACGAATCTGCATCCAAAATGCACCATAATTTTTGTGAAGCGTTTTGGATGCTATTATGAAGTTCTCCATTGTTTCCTGTGGGCATTTTACTCACCGAAAAGGTCTCAAGAATTGACGTCACTTATTTTTAGCACCGAAAGTAAGCGAGTAAAATCTGCATTGTGTGAATGGCAACGTGGTTTTTACATATGAAAAAAAATAGGAGTTTACTGGAGGTGTCCTAAAGTCATCTTTTGAGGCTTGCTTGGGTGGGTGAACTCCATCGCAAAAATTAGTCAAAATACGCTGTGTGAACATTCCCTAAGGAAGCCTATGGTAAGCTACAGACCCAAAATATGGAAATGGAACCTAAGAAAGGCAACACTTACCATTCGGATGAAACATCTTTGATACAAATCGAACTGTGTGAGGTTTATTTGGATATTCTTCTGTGAATTCTATTGTGAGCTTAAATGTCCCTAAAAAGAAGACAGATCAATTAAGTCTTTGCTTTAGGCAATATGTACTTACACCCACACGCCATTAGTACTGGACCAATCCCATCTGCAAGGTCACCGCTGCAACGTTCCTGCTAGACCTGTTTATAACCTCTGCATCTGCACTGGCAGGAGCAGCATGATGCAGGTCAGAAGGGAACACGTCCTTGGCAGCCATATTTTCCTGTCCAGGGACTGACTCCACAGAGGATGAGGCAGGAGGTTACATGCCACATATTGGAGGAAGACAATGGGGTGTTTACATCTCAATTGCAGGGTGGATTTCAGTGTGCAAGGTCACTTCTAAAGCGCAGTGGGGGGCAGCCCTATTGACTATCACCACTGGCGGGTAAGTGCAGGGAAGAAGTGCTGGTCAGTGCGTACTTCTAAAACACCCGGCGTATCACAGCGCGTACAATACGGCGTGTGAACATACCATAAAGCCCCACTTAAAACCATATTATTGATCATATTGTTACAATGGGAATTACAGCTATGACAAGTGGAAACAATTAGAGGGCATGTCCGCCCTCCAGACACGACTGGTCTAGAAAATAGTTATGCTCCACAATTATTTCTTAGGGACCATGTTTTTTTCCAACGCTCTGAAGTGCACTGTACCTGCGATTCCTGACTATGCCATCACGTGGGGGGATTAGTATTTCAGACCATTCCCGGCGTGAAATACATTTCGGGGAGGAAAAAACGGGAAACAGAAAAGGCACACTTTACTAGACTAGAAATGGCTGGCAAGTGGACACTAATTGTGCAGCTCAGAGGGGGAAGCCGACTGAAAAAGACATAACCAAGTCTTTACTGAAAGTCCGGATAAATTTAAAACATCCCCCTTCCTGTTATTAAATATAAAATCCCAAAACCGAGCCTGTATACCAAAAGGGGAACCCCCCCCTTTTCCCCCCAGCTTCCTGGTTTTGGCAGTCGCTTGATTTTTGGGGCTTAGTAATTGCATGGGCTGCTCTGTCTTATCAGATCAGCAACTCGGAGAAGACACACAGACAGACACACACACACACACACACACAGACAGACACACACACACAGACAAAACCCACACAGCAACACACACAAACAACACACACACAGACAGAACACAGACACCAACAACACCGACCACACACAGACAACACAAAACAGCCCAAAGACACCCACAGACCACACAAAAAGACACACACACAGACAGCACAGACAGCACACAGAAAACACACAACAGACACACAAAAACACAAACAACACACGACAAACACACAGAAGACACCAGACAGACACCCCAAAAAGCCCCCAAAAACACACAGAACAGACACACAGACGCCCCCCGACAGACACCAGACAGACACCAACGACAACAACAGCCCCAACAACAGACACACAGACAGACACACAACAGCCCAACGACAGACCACATACGACCACAACAGACACACAACAGACACCAACAACACACAACAGACACACAGACAGACCACGACGACACACACCGCAGACACACACAGACAGACACACACAGACAACACACAAGCAGACCCACGACAACACACACAACAACACACACAGAACCAACCAGACGACACACACAGACAGACACACACAGACAGACCACACAGACACACACACAACAACAGACACACACACACACACACAGACAGACACACAGACAGACAGACACACAGACAGACAGACACAGACTCAGACAGACAGACACAGAATCAGACAGACAGACACAGACAGACACACACACACAGACACACACACACACAGACAGACAGACAGACAGACACCAGACAACACACACACACGACAACACCACACAGACAGACACACACACACACAGACAACACAACACAGAAACACACACACAGACAACACCCACAACAGACACACACACAACAGACACACACACAGACAACACACACACAGACAACACACCACAACACACACACACAAACACAACACCACAGACAGACACACACACAGACAGACACACACACAGAAAACACACACACAGACAGACCACACACACAGACACACACCAAAAAAAGACACACACACAGACAGACAACACACAAACAGACCAAACACAGACACACACACAACAGCCCCACACAGAAACAACCACCAGACGACACACACAGACGACACACACAACAGACACACAAAACGACACCCCCCAGACAGACCCCCAAAACAGACAGAGAACACAAACAACAGACAGACAACCACGACAACAACACACAGAAACAACACCAGACAACAACACACAGACACAGACACACCACACGACACACAAACACACACACACCCCAAACACACCAACCACCACACCACAAAAAACACACAGACACACAGAAACACACAGACACACAACAACAGCAGACACACACAACAGACAGACACACACAAAGACAGACACACACAACAACAGACCACACACAGACAGACAGACAGACGACAGACCCCCAGAAAACAGACACACAGACAAAAGCAAAAAGACACACAACAGACCAACACACAGACAACACAACACAAGACAGACACACGACAAAAAACCCCAACAGACAGCAGACACCAGACAACAAACAAAACCAGACAGAAAAACACACAGACACACCAACAACAGACAGACACACACGACAACAGACACACACAGACAACAGACAGACACACACAACAGACAGACACACAGAAAAACAACACAAACAGACAACACCCCAGACAACAACACACGGAGCAACAACACCCCAGACAACAACACACGGAGCAACAACACACACACCCTTTTAGCACTGGTCCTGAATGAACAGAAAGCAGCCACATACCTGAATCATCCAAAACCCCCTAAAAAAAAAAATTTATAAAAAAAAAAAAAAAAAAAAAAAAAAAAAAAGCATTTTAGAGAAAAACAAGTGGGAGTGTTACGTTCAACTCCCTTCATTCTCCAGAACCCCCGGGTTTGTCGGGGCACAGAGGTGCACAGGCCACCGGGAACCAAAGAAATCGCTCTACATTCTTTTTTTTTCATGGGAAACAGGAAATAAACCCCAAACAGACAAGTGGGCAACACGTGGTGCTAGTCCATCCGGCAGCTTTCTATACCCGACAGACCAAACCACCCCAAAGAAAAAGGGACCTCACCTCTCCCAGGTCTTCCTGATCCTATTTAGGGATTCTCCCCTGACAGACACAGGGGCCCGGGGCATACGTTGCCCGGCTGAGTCATCGGCTCTCCTTCTTAATCTTAGACTAACATGTTTGGGTTAAGGAGCGGGAACAGATCCTCTCATAAAAGGCAATTACGGCATCTATAAAAGAAAGCATAGGGCCCAAAGCACCGCAACGGGCCACGAAGGGCCAGGTGCAACGCCCCACAACTTTACTTTAAACCCATATCTGGCCTTCATAGCCTTAAGACCCTTTACCCTAGATTGCATTCTTAACTGTCGGGAAAACCCCGCCAGCCCATTAAAGGGGGTTACGGCCTATTTGGGGGTTTATCGTGACGGGGCACCAGAACTGTTTTCACGGGTTAACCCTTCCACCGGGGCACAGGAAAAAACCCCGGGATGCGAGGGGACACCTCTGCCCCAACCTGAACAGCGGAGAGACCTTTTTACCCACGCTGGTTAACCAAACTCTGCCCCCCCAATAAACTGCCACCAACCCCTCGTTTTTTGATAAACCCGGGGCCCCTTTACCGACTTACAAAGCCAGAACCCAGCCTTGGGACAGCAATTTTAAAGACAATAAAGGTGGGTGATGTCGGGGAAACAAGACAACACCCTTTTAAAGTTTATAATTTAATTTGCCTTAGAGGATTACAACACAATAATAAAAAGGGGACAATACTAACAAATATTGGCAAAGGGCAAATAGGGAATGGTTAAAAACAAGGCACAAGATGTGTCTTTTTTACCATAGTGGCTTGGGCGGGCCACTGGGGTGGCGGAGAAGAGGGTTAAAGTGCTTCTGTGTGGGTGCCCTGGGGAAAGCTGGCATCAAAGGTTACCCCCGCCCCAAAGAAAAGTTCAAACCCCGGGGTTCTGCTTATAACGTACGAGACAGCCCCCTTACACCCCCCTCACATCCCGGACCCCACACTCCCCCTCTTGGTCATTATTTTTTTTTTGGCTGAAACACAAAAGGGGCCGTACTTGGCAGGGGCCTTGGCACAGAAAATGAACATGTGCCCTCAAACCCATGGGGGCCCAAGTACGGCCCCCGTACCAAATCCTACCTACTTGGTTTCAAGGCCCCTTTGGGTTTTCCCTTTCCGTGCCCCCTATGAACGAGGAGTGGAGCTACACCGGGGGGAAAATTTCATTTTTTAAAAAATAACCCCCCGTGGCCTCAAAAACGATTCCCTAAATCCCTTTTGAAAACGTGCCTTTGTGTTGCCCGAGCCTTTTAACCTGGGGTCGGGGAGCCCCTGTTTTTCACTGCATCAGGGTAATGAAATTAAAATGAGGATTCTCTCATGGCTGACCACCGCTAGGATGACCCTCCTGTCCTTTTTTAGTGGGTCCCAAGTCTCCTGCATAATTTTCAAATTTTCCTCAACGCCTTTTTAAATTATGAACCCCCAAAAAATGCCCAAAATGAACTTTTCTTTTATAGGGAAAATTTTCAAACCAACCAACCACTACTTAAAAACACTTAAAAAGGAGACATTTTTTATAAATTACTAAACCCCCAA